>CABHPH010161471.1:5404-58605 GCA_902168325.1 Peromyscus nudipes | reverse complement strand
CCTCTATGTTTAATATTGTGGCTGTCCTGTTCTCTGACCCCAGATGTACCTAGGTAAGCACTGTTCTTTAGGACCCTTTTATACATTTCCAGTAATGGCAGAATGTGGAGGGGGGAGAGTTTGCCTTCTCACTCTGAGGAAGCATTGTTTGGCATGGTGTGTGTCTGTGTGTGTGTGTGTGTGTGTGTGTGTGTGTGTGTGTGTGTGTATGTATGTATGTGTGAGCTTGGAAAGCTTTCTGAGGCAGCTTGTACCTAAGAATTACCAGGTGAAGAACAAAACTCACCAGCTAAGTGCAGAGTTTTTACAAATTTAGTTGCAGGGGAATCCAGGGAAGCAGTACCATGTGGTTTTTCAAATAAATATTGAATGAGGGGGAAAATAATTTCCTTTTACATTTTGGCTACCAGGAGTAAGTATTTTCTGGGATATTCTTAATATTTGTTGTACACTGGGTACCTGCTATTGAAAGGCTACAGAGAACAAGGTTTTACTCTGAACTGTAGCTATAAACAACCCAGACATTTGGCTAATTAAATTAGGAAGTCATGCTTTAAGGGTGTGTGCATGTGTACATAGGAGTTATGGCATTTTTAGAGATTTGTCTTGATTTTAAAAATAAGATAAACTTTTAGGCTAATGGTGGGAACAATGTGCATACTAGAACTAAACACATTCTGGAGAAACATTCTTTAAAAGAAAACACTTTCTACTGAAAACTAGCCTTAGTTTAAAAATTTTTTATTTTAATTTTAAATGACCTTACAAAATATCAGATTTCCTTTTTTAAAAAAATATTTTTCATACAATAAATTCTAATTATGGTTTACTCTCCCTCAGTTCCTGCTGGATCCTCCTCATCTCCCCCCTTCCAAATCTAAATTTTTCTTGCTCTTTTTCAGTAGAAAACAGGCATCTAAAAAAAGAAAGAAAATATTAATAAAATAAAACCAAATAAACCTGAGTTGAACAAAACAAACAAATGAGCAGAAAAAAAAAAGTTAAAGAAAAGGCATGAGAAACACATATAGATGAACAGACACACACTTACATACATTCCCACACACAGGGATCCCATAAACAAAAGTAGAAACCATACAATATAAGCAAAATACCTGTAGGGTCAAAAATCAAAAGCTTAGACAAAGTATTATTATACCCCCCCCAAAAAAAATCCAGAAACACCACTGAGTTTATTTTGTGTTGGCCATCTACCGCTGAGCATGGCCTCCCTTGAGTGTGATTTGTATATCCAGTGAGATCCGATGGAGAGAACTAATTTTCCCTTTGTGAGCCATTGTCAATTGGAGATAGCTTCTGGGTGAGGGATGGAGGCTTGTGCTCATTTCCCCTTTCAGCACTGGGACCCTATCTGGCTTAAACCTGTGTAGGCCTTTCGCATGCTGGCACACTGTCTGTGAGTTCAGATGTGCATCAGTCCCGCTGTGTTGAGAAGGCCTTGATTCTTGGTGTCTGCTGCGCCCTCTGGCTCCTGCAGTCTTTCCATCTCCTCTTCCCCAGAGTTCCCTGAGCCCTGAGGGGAGGGATTTGATGGAGATAGCCCATTTAGGATTGAGTGTTCCAAGGTCTCTCACTCTCAGAACTTGGTCCACTTATATTTGTTCCCCTGTACTGTAACAGCAAACTTCTCTGATGATAGCTGAGCAAAACACTGATCTATAAACGCAGCAGATCATTGTCAGGAGTCATTTTATCACTGTTCCTTTAGCAGAATAGTGGTATCGATTTTCCTCTTAGATCCATGGCCTAGCTAGTTTCAGGTTTTGGGCTACTAAGCAGCATTGGATATGGGTTCCATCTCATGGAGGAGGCCTTAAATCCAGTCAGGTAGTGGTTGATTACTCCCACAACTTTTGTGCCCTTATGGCACCACATAGCTGGCAGGCAGGTCACCATTGTGGATCAAAGGGTTCATAGGCAGGTCGGTGTTTATCTTTCTCCTCTCTCTGGTAGCATGCAGCGTACATTCCAATACTGGGAACTGTAGTCTGTAGGGGTGAAGGCTCTAGGTAGGTACCAGATTGACTTCTTCATGTTCAATGAGCTGTGTGTGTGTTGTCTTCAGCAATAAGGCCTTGCTATTAGTTTTTGGAGAGCAACCAATGGCTTTAGTGTCAAGTTTCCATATTGGTTTTGATACGTATTTCATTTTAGTTCATTTTTCACCCCATTTACTTCCTTTCTCCATCTCCCTTCCCCAATGGGCTCCTTTGTCCTTTTTACTCCCCACTTCCGCTTTGCTCCATTGTCTCCAGAAACAGTCTCCTTCCGAGCCTTAGTTTTGGAGTCACAGGCGTCCCTTTCTCATCTTCTGGCTTTACACACCGTTTTCCCACATGGATATGCATATGTAATGGGTAGAGGTTAGGATCCAAATATGAGAGAGAATGTGCTGTGTTTGTCTTTCTGACCCTGGCTTACTTCATCTAAAATAATGTTTCCCAGTTCCATCTGTGTTTCTGATATTCTCACAATAAAGTTCCACTGGTATATTTATCACATTTTCATTATCCATTCATCTGTGGATGGATGTCTATGCTGATTCAGTTTTCTCATTATTGTGAAATCAACAGTGATCAACACAATGTGGAAGTCTCTCCATGGTAGGATGAGGACTCCTCTGGGTACATGCCCAGGAGTGGTATAGCTAGGTCATATGGTAGTCTTTTTTTCCAGTTTTCTCAGAAGTCCCCATTCTGATTTCCACAGTGGATATACTAGTTTATACTCCCCCAGCAATGTTATGAGGGTTCCTCTTTCTCCAATCCTCACCAGCATTTGGTGCCATTTGTTTTGCTGAAGGCTGTTCTTACTGGGGTGAGATGGAATCTCAGTATAGTTTTAATTTGTATTTCTCTGATAGCTAGAGACATTGAACATTTTTCAATATATTTATTGGCCATTTATATTTCTTCTTTTGAAAATTTCCTGTTCAGATTATTGATCCCTTTAGTCATGGGCAGCTTTGCTTCTTTGGTGCTTATTTCTTTTCTTTTCTTTTTACAATTCTTTATATATTATAGATATTAACTCCTTGCCTGGGTATGGCTGGCAAAGGGTTTCTCCCATATGTAGTCTGTTTATTATGTTGTTAGTTTCCTTTGCTGTGCAGGAGCTTTTAATTTTGTGAAAACTTACACACTGAGAAAGTAAGTCGAAGAAAGTGGTGGAGAACCGAAAGGTCTTCCCCACTCCTGAACTGATAGAATCAACTTTGTGAAAGTGGCCATCTAATAAAAAAAAAAAACTCTCTACAATTTCATTTCAGTGGTACAAAAATTCAGGTGTGTATCAGCAGTGGTTTGATGTGCCTCGAACAGCAGCTATGAGTTAGATGTGACAAAAATGAAACTATCTTTTTCAAGAGAGAAACATTTGATATTAAACACACAATAAAGCTTCAGCAGCAGAACTGAGATGCTAATGCTGAATTTTATGAACTCTGTTAGAGGAAGGAATACAGAATTTTATCTTCAGCACGAAACAAACAAGTAAATGCCACCACAGATAATGAGCCAGGCAAAATGATCATGGATATTAATGATATGTTAATGTTTTCATATTAATTTTCCTCAAGACAGTTATGATGTCTTTATGTGGAGTGTTATGATGTGGTCTGATACTTCATGGGCATTATTTAAGCTGGCATAAAATAAGGCCCTTTAATAAAGCCATAGTGCACATTAATCATGCATCTACTGACATAATTCTAAGCAATTTGTGTAATTCAACCCCAGGACTATTTTAAGGGGGAGTCTTATGGTCTCCATCTTTCAGACCAGCAACCAAAGGCATGGTAGACCTGAGTAATTTGAGAATGTTTTAAAGCTAATATGTTGTTGAGCCAGGATGTAAACTTAGGTAATTTTAACCACCCTACTACATTGCTAATGACAGTATATAGCATTCTAAAAATATCTTCTTCATGGAAAGTCTCCTTCCTTTCATCTAGCACTATATATTTCAAGGAATTGATGTGCCAGATCAGTGTTGTTCTGCAATGTAATATAGACCAAGACAGTCTATGAGACAAGTGATCACAGCAATTCATGTTATATTTGATAACATGTGCTAGGGCTATCCAGAAATATAGAACAGAACACACAGACACATGCATATACATGCTTACACAGATGCACATAAACACACATGAAGATTTATAGTGAGAAGTGGCTCACAAAATCATGAACACAGAGATGTCTGCAAGTTGACTCAGAGGGGCTGATGGTGTCAATCTCAATTCAAGTCCAAAGGCTTGAGAACCGGAGACATTGAGAGGGGCACTGGTGTGAGTCTTGAGGTTAAAAGTCCACACAGGAGCTCTGATGGCTGACAGCACTGTGGATGTCTTAGCTCCAGTAGAGAGTGAAATTGGTCTCTCTTCTTTAATGTTGTGTCCACACCCTCAGTAGATTAGATTGTATCAGCTGCCCCTGGCGAGCTCAGAGATTTCCTGCTTTGCTCAGTTTCAGATGTGAAGCTCTTCTGCAAACATCCTTACAGACCCTCCTAGGCACATTCTTCCTCCTGCCTGGCCATCCCATAACCCAGTCATCCTGACATGCAAAACTAACTACCACAGATTAAGGAAAACAAACTAAGACATGCTTATGAAAGGTCAAAGATCCAGTGACATTCCGAGCAGCTAATCTGGGAAAAATGATCAATAAAAATATATATTTTTTAAAACATAAGAATCATATTATCTTAGATAAATCACAGTTGCATACATTTGTGGAGAAGAAGTTGATGTCTTCCCATACATATATGTGTGTGTCTCTGTGTATATGTATGATTATATATGTATGATTAAATCAAATTAATTTTTCTTCGGCTTGACAATCTTTATGGTGATGCATTTGGAGTTTATTCTTTTTTTTTTTATTTTTTTTTGGTTTTTCGAGACAGGGTTTCTCTGTGTAGCTTTGCGCCTTTCCTGGAGCTCACTTGGTAGCCCAGGCTGGCCTCGAACTCACAGAGATCCGCCTGCCTCTGCCTCCCGAGTGCTGGGATTAAAGGCATGCGCCACCAACGCCCGGCAGGAGTTTATTCTTAAGGTATGCAGTGCCCTATTATTAATTATGGTTGCTTTGCTGCACAATATGTTGTATGCTTATATCTCCTCTGTTTCTGAAAGAAACTTTATTTATTCTCTCCCTACTTCATCAGTCTTTGGTACTCATTCTTCTACTCTCTGTATCTATGAGTTTGATTTTACCATCTCCTATATGTAAGTGAGATCATTCTGTGTTTGCCTTTCCAGACCTGGTTCCTTTCACTTACTATAGCCTTCAATTGTTGCAAGTGGATTTTCCCATTGTAAGGCTGATTAGCATTTTACTATGTATATATTGTGGCACACTCTATTTATCCATTTGACCACAGACAGATATGTTGGCTATTTTCATATCTTGGTTATTGGAAATGATGCTATAATGAAAAGTATGTCCAGATATCCCTATGGTACATTGATCTTTTGTCATTTCAGTGTGGGTACATAGTAGAATGCTGGGTCACAAGGAAGTTCCAGTTTCAGTTCTCTCATTTTTGAGGAGATGCCAAGCGAATTTTCCCAGTGACTCCAGTAGGTTCTCATCATTGGTGTATCTGCATCCTCTCCAGCATTTGTTGCCTTTCATCTAAATGGAAAGCTTTCAGAAGGAGACGGCTTATCCTGGTTTTAATTTGCATTTCCCATGTGATTTGTGATGCTGACTAGTGTTTCTTGTGTAAGGCTCAAGTCATCTTTTGAGAAATGTCTTTTGAGATTCCCTTCCTTATTTTAACTGAATCACTTGCTTTCTTAATGTTAAGGTCTTCACATTTTTGGACATTTTGAATATTAATCCTTTATCAAATGTATCATTTGTAGGTGGTTTCTCTGATTCTGTAAGTTGTCTCTTCCCTTCATTGTTTCCTTTTTGTGCAAAAGTTTTTTAAGTTGGGTGCAATCTTTTTCATCAGTTTTTGCCTTTGTTTATGTTTTCTAAGTCATATGGAGAAAAATCACTGGAGATTGGGAGTTTTTGCTTAGGATGACTTTTTCTGGAATTTCATATCTTTCATTAAGTCTTGATTCATTTTGAGTTGACTTTCAGATATGATATCAAGTAAGGATTGAGTTTCAACTTCTGTATGTGGTTATCACATTTCCCCAAACCACTGATTGAGGGGAATATCCTTCCTCCAGTGTCGCCTGGTACCTTTGTCACATTATGGCCACAAATGCAGGGTTACTTCTTGGACTCATATCTCATTCCCTTGGCTGATGCATTTGATTTAAAGCCAATCAGTTGCTGTCGGGATTACAACCCTTTTATAATAGGCCTTGACATCAAGAATCATGGTGTCTCTAGTGGTTCTTTGTGCTCAAAGTTGTTTCGGCCATTTAAAATTTTCTAAGGTTACATAAGAGCATAAGAATCTTCTGTTTCTGTGAGAAATGACTTTGGAATTTTGGTAGAGACTGCATGAATCTGTAGACTTCATTGTACAGTATGGGTATTTTCACAATGATGATTATTACAGTGCATTGACATGGGCTAACTTTCCATTATTTGTGTTTTCCTCAAATTATTTTATTAGCATTTTATAATGTTTAGTATGTAGAACTTTTTTTAAAGCACTCGTTAAGTTTATACTCAACTATTTTGATACTATTTATGAAGCCATTTTCCTAATTCACTTACTAGGGAGTCTTTTGTTAGCCTGTAGAAATACCACTGATTTTTATATTTTGTTTTTTTATCCTGAAATTTCATTAAAATAGCCTGCCAGTTCTGAGAGTTTTTGCTAGCTTGTATTGTTTTCTGTGCATGAGAACATGTCTTCATCAAAGAGACACTCTGTCTTCTGCTCTTTATTTCTTTGTATTGCTGAGTTGCTCTGGTTAGGCTTGCAAGTGCTAAGTGGAACAGATGCCCTTATCTTGTCCCTAATGTTAGCCAGGACATTGTCATATATGACTTATATGGCACTAAAATGTTGAGAGCCTGTATTATGAAAGAGTGTTGGATTTTAAAGGATGACATTTTGGGTGTCTATTTAGAGGGTTATAAAATTGTATCTGATATTTTACAAAATATATACTATTAATTGCTTTGCTTATGATGAAGCAAACTTGCATCACAGGAATTACTCCTAGTTGATCATGGTAAAAAAAATTCTTTTCATGTATTCTTCAATTACACTTGCTGATACTTTATTGAGGAAATTTGCATCTATATTTATCAGAGATTTTTAAAAATTTTTCTTTCCTTATAATGCCTTTGGCTTTGGTACCAGTGATAGCCTCCTAAAACGAAATTGGAATTTTTCCCTCCATTTTTGCATTTTTGAAGGAGTTTGAATAGTGAGCAGAGTTACATACTAGTTTTCCCAGTAGTCCCAACATTTCCCGTGGGAGAACAGGAGTGAGGCCCTTTGGGAATGGCCCTGGAATGGTGGGGACGCTCAAGGTCTATCTCCAACTACTTTTTTTTTCCTACTGTAGAAATCAGGAATCCACCAGGACTCTCTGCCATCCTAGGGAAGGGCAGCATCAAGAGAACTGCCCTCTAGCTGATCAATCCAATGTTTTCTCAGACTGTGGTCTATGTGGATGACTCAATCTCTCTATCAATTCCGGACATATTCATATTGGTGCTTCGGCCTATGGATCACTACTAGCTGGATTTCTGAGAAGTGGAGGTGGGGCACACAGCTGAGAATTTTCATTCCTTCATCATGCTCACATGACTCCTTTATTTATTAAGGAGAAATTGATTTAATAAACTTAAACATCCCCACTCAGTATACTTACCTTCTATGCATTCTCTCATTGCAAGGAAAAGCAAAACCACCATTCTCAAAATAGATACCACAGTATAATGAACAAGACAAACCCCACATTCCCTCTCTCCAATGCCTGGCTCACCATGTCTACCGTTTTCTGCTGGAAGTTCAATCTCAGGTGATTTTTTTTCTGAGATCGTATCTCAGTTTCTCTGTCAAATCTCCTTCTCATGCTTTGTTTCCCTTGAAGTTGGAACTTCAGTCTGTTTGTGTGAGTGTGTCTAGTTTTTCCCAACACTAACCTAGAATTCAGTAGCTTGAATATGTATTGAATAAAGGCTTGACAGATAGCATACCACAAAACCCAATAAGCTATCAAGATGATGAATGCGTCCAGGTAGCATTTTCTTTGTCAAGTTTAAAGAAAGTCTCCCATCAGACTTGCTTTTCTCATTATGGTCTTCATTGGAACTGCTTTTCTTAAGCATTAACTTGGGCCATTGTAACAAAAATCTTACAGCTTAGGAGTTTGAAATACAATTCCAAAGGCTGGAAGCCCAAGATCTAGGTGCCAGCATGGGTTGTTTCTGTGAGGGCCTCCTCCTGATGAGTAGATAGCTCCTTCCACACTGTGTTCTCCCACAGTGGGGAGTTCCTCTTCCCATAAAGTCATGCATTATACCAAAAGGACTCACCCTCATGGCTTCATCTAAACCTAATAATCTGACAAAGGCCCTGTCTTCAACAAATGAATTATAGGAGTGCCCAAGTCAGTCTACACCATTCTTTGTTCAAAACACTAGATTTTCATGCAACTTTTCTACATAGATCTTCACTCATGAAAAATTCATTTGCCTTGAGTACTGCGAAGTGTACTTATTTCACAAGTGCTTTTATAGTTCAGCTGCTTCTTGTGGCTGAGTGCTTCGTTTATTTTAGGCTAAGGCTTTGGACAGGACAGAGGCCTGGGGCTGAGGAGCTGCTCAGAGGCGGGGGCATGGCCAGGCCCCTGAGAGGTTGGCTTTTTTGTTATCAGAGGCCCAAAGTGCTTCTCAGGCTTCCTGGGAGAAGATTTTGACATGCACTTTTGAGAAGGAACAAAGTAAAATAAAACTCCTTATTTTATTGCTAAATATTTATAAACTTCTCTCTAGGCATCTGAAGCCTTATTTGTATCATGCTGATTCTGTGCCATTGATCAATTTGGAAAAAGTGATGTCTTTTCAAACACATATTGAACACAAACCTTTGTGGTGATTTAGATGGCACATGTAGAGTGTTTAATGTGTCAGATAGTCTCCAATGAAATAACAGAACATAGTTTGAGATGGAATCAAGAACAAACTCGTATTCATGTTTGCAAAGTTCCAGCGACATCGATGATTTGTCTCTCAGCTTCTCTAAATAAAAATTCAGATTCCCTTCAGTTTCAGAGCACAGTGAGATGAAATTTACATGTATGCATGTATGAAAGAGGGGGTAGTAATGCTGCTTACGAATTATCAAACAAAAAAGGGAGGTTTTGTAAACATTATCTTAATGTCCATGTTTTGACTGTGACCAATTCACCAAATGTGCTGCCGTATGAATTCTATTTAAGTTCTATGACTTCAAGGAAAATTCCCAGCACACTCGACCCTTCACACATAGGACATGGAGGGTGTGTGCAAGGAGTCTCTACCAGGCACTCTTACTACAGCAAGTCTTGCTTTCAGAATGTCTATCTAACATTAATTAATATTAACAAGAATTATTTCTGAACACAGAGAGAAACAGCTTTCTTAGCATCTACCTCCTGGTTTGTGGTGGTTTTTGCTTTTCCTCTTGAGTAAGTTATTGTAGCGTGTGGTGCTCATTAGCTGCACAATAAAAATGTGCCGTTAGTAAATAAAAATAACTCTTTGTAGTCCCATCATGATTTTGATCGGTAGAGCTCAGAGCTTTCATGGCTCATTAATTTTTGACATACCTCAGCGAAATACAAAGGTGTCAAGAATTACTACTCTCAATTCGTGAGCAGAGAAACTGAGGTATTTTCAAGAAACTATGCCAAGGTCACTCAGAGTTTGGCAGAATCGGGGTTATGACACATTAACTAGGTAATTAGAGCAAGGATAAGCTGTGCTTGGCAAAAACCAACAGCATCAGTGAGGAACTGTAAGCAGCACCACTTGGAAATAAATGATCTTCATTTAGCTCTGATTCTGAATTATTTGTTCTGTTGGAGAGCTATCTTCAACTCCCCTTGAAGACTCTTTCAAACCTCGGAAAGGGGGAGTGGGGTGTCTGTAAAGTGCTTGCCCTACAAAACATGAGGAACTGAGTATGGATTCCCATATTCCCAGCACACGCGCGCACACACACACACACACACACACACACACACAAAGCTGGAAAGGCAGAGATAGGCAGATCTCTGGGGCTTGTGAGTCAGGCAGCCTAGCTGCATCATTGAGCACCATGGTCAGTGAGAGACCTTGATTCAAAACAGAGGAGAGCAATTGAAGACACTTGGAATGGACCCAGGCCCTCTACATGCATGCACACATGCACATATCCCCACACAAATACACCTATACATCAAACACACACACACACACACCCACACACACACACACACACACTCCAAAATTGAAAATAAAATTAGATTGTTTGATATTGGGTCATTTTCTTGAGGTTTCTGTTTGTATTTTTTTCTATATGAAGAAATAGTGTACATTTTTTTCCAGAAAAGTCAAATTAGTTACTAATAGGAAAGGGATACACACACACACACACACACACACACACATATACATATATATGTATATATATACACACGTACATGTATATATATATAATATTTAATTAGCTAGATGTAAGCACCCCACCATCCAGTGATACTGAAGGCTATCACAAGACAGACACACTCCACTCCACTTCAGTTTTCACATGAATGGAGGTTAAGAACATAAATTCTTAATTTTTTTTTCAAAACCAACTTATTTCCACTTAAGTGATTTACAGGAGACAATAAATCATGGATTGTTTCAAAGTAGCTAGACACAAGGACTTGGAATGTTCTCCACACAAAGAAATGATGAAGGTGCAGGGTGATGAACATGTTATGGACCCCGAGGTGACTATGATGCATTGTAAGCAACTGCAGATTCTGTGCACCCCGCTTCACCAACAACTGCTTGTTACATCAGCTCCAGCCTTCGAAGATGACAACAGATCACATCTGTTTGTTAAGTGAGTCTCTAAGGAATCCACTCATGAATTGGTAGCATGAAGTTTTCCTTCACATAATTACTCCATGTGACTTTTCTGTATTATGGACACCTAAAATTTCAAAGGCTTATGCCTTGGGGCTCCTGGGCAGGGGTATGATCTATAAGAACAGGGATTACCTAGTTTGTGTTAACACATGCAAGAGCACATGCACATATAGATCACACATACATACCCCACACATGTATATCACACTCACACACACAACACACACACACAACATACACACAACATACACACATACCACATGAACACATCACACAGAGATTAACCCCCCCACATTCACCACATACACCTTACACACCCACAGACCTACAAACAAGGAAATTAGAGTTCTTTGTCTCTGTCTCTACTCCCCATTTCTTAATGTAGAAGATCTTTATTCATAGCAGCCCTTCAAGACTATCTTCTTGCTATTTGGTTGGGTGTTTACCGCCCTCATAATGTCTGTTTTGCTTTCTGGAACATCATGCTTCTCATATCATTATCTCTGGGGCTCCTTAGATGAAATCCAACATTGCTGCTCTTTCCAAATATGGCCCATTACCCTCTCATGGGACACCTCCTGAGGTGCTAATTAAAGTGTATACTCCTGAGTACAAATACAGCCTTAACATCTCATAATCTCTGTGACGGGAGCCTTAAACTGTATAATTTAACACAAACCCTCTAGGAAATTCATGTACACATTAAACTCAAGACCTTTTCCGGTCTCATAATCATAGCTTACACTCTGCAGCACTTACTGAGCACCAGACATTAAGTACTTCGTGCGTAAGAACATCTTCAGTGTTCACAGAAACCTTTGACATGTTATAGCATAAAAAAGGGTTATGCTCATGCAAAAATTTCAACATGGATATCACTATCAGCCATTTTCTAATCCTGAAGCAGCTGTCTTTATTCTTAATTTATTCCTAATTGCCCAACCTCTGAAGCAATTAACATATTCTTCAAGAGGTGAATGGATACACTGTGGTACATCCAGACAATGGAACATTATTTAGCGCTAAAAAAAATGAGGTTGCCAAGTCACCTGATGCCATGAAGACCTCTGAATATTTCTTATTAAGCGAGAAATAAAAACCAATTAGGAAAAGCTACATCCTTGTGATTCCAACTGTATGGCATTCTAGACAAAGCATATCTGTGGGAATAGCGGAGAGATCAATGGCTGATAATGTTTGAGGTCAGGGAGAGGCGAAAAAGGGAAACCCAGAAGGCTGTTGAAGGCTCTGAAAGCACACTGTATGGCATTCTACTGTCAGATACGTTTGTCCAAACCTCCAGATTATACAACACGAAAGCAAACCTTAGGTGAGCTGTGACTTGGGGTGCTGCTTATGTGCTAGTGTGGGGTTATCACCTCTTACTAATGTGTAGCATTTCTTGCAGGTGTTGACAGTAGAGGAGGCTGGGTGTGTGGCCCTTGGGACAGGACCAGCATGGAATATGTGGGAATGTCCTACATGGACCTTTATTTTCTGCTCAGTTTCACTGTCAACCTGAAATTGCAATAAAAAAGGGTCACCGTTTAAGCTGGGTGTGGTGACTAATCTCACCACCTGGGAGGTGGAGAAAGGGAGTCAAAAGTTCAAGGACATTCTTGGCTGCCTAGTGAGTTCAAGACCAGCCCAAGCTACATAAAACCTCATCTGAAAACAAATCTCCCCACCCAAAGTGAAAAAAAACCCCTCAAAACAGTAACTTTGTTAAAAAAAAATTAGTGCCAATTTTTGAAGAGTGAGAATGATTTTCTTATCAATGAAGAAAAGGTTTTTTTAAAAAGAGATAAATACATGTAGGCAGAAGTTTCTGTCCCACCAGCAGCTCCCAAATAAACACACTGAGGCTTATATTAATTCCAAAGCTCAGCTCTGGCTTAGTACTAACTAGTTCTTACATTAACTCACATTTCTTATTTATGCTCTGCCATGTGGCGGTACCTTTATTAGCACAGCATGTTCATCTCCTGCTCCCTCTGAGTCTGGCTGGTGACTCCAAACTCCGCCCTTTTTCCTCCCAGCATTCTCCTAGTCTGGCTCTCCTGCCTAAACTTATTCTGTTTAGCTGTTGGCCAGTCAGATTCTTTATTAAACCAATCACAGCAACATATATTCACATTGTGTAAAGGAATATTCCACAGCAGATACTGAGATAATTAATAGTGAAATATCAAATATCTGTGGGTTAAGCTTTTCAGCCTTGCATTTATATGTATATATATGTAAATTATAGATTCATACAAATATATATGAATGTTTATATAGTAATAGTTAGCCATTATTAAATCTAGACATATAGCTAATATATATGTAATTTCATTTTGCATTTTTTCTACTTTTATATATTATCACACATTTATTTTTGTTGTTGGTGTTTCTGAGCTAGCAAAGCTCCTGCCATTTGGTCTCATCTTGCCTCAGGCTCCCTGGTGATGAGACTGCAAGCCTGCACCATCATGGTCTGTCAGCTTAGACCACTCCCATCAGTGCTTTCCACACTGCAGAATAACCTGGGTGTGAAATAGTGTAGTCCAGGGCGGGGGAGGGGAATGGGTCTGGGTGCCCACATTTTTAAAGAAGCTCCAACATGCATCAAGAGCTGAAAAATCACTCTGTAACTGCTCCAGCCCTAGCTTCTAGAAAAGAAAAAAAAGTGAGGTGGTCCAGGAGAAGGCTCAGTGTAGAAAGGAGCTTGCCTCTGAGCCTGATGACCTGACTTTGAATTCCAGAACCCACAAAGGAGGAGAGAACCCATCCCTTCAAATTGTCTTCTGACCTCCATACACATACTATGGCAAATGTATCCCTCCTTCCACCACAGAGACGACATAATGAATCCATTTTATTGTTGCCTGTAGATGCAGACATACCACTCACTATTAGCCATTTTTCCAAACATAGAGAAAGTGGTTCCATAGTATTATCAGCTTCCCAAGGCCACTGACTCGTAGTCACTTCCTATTAGTGTCAATCCCATCAGCCAAGAAGAAGACCACTACCAAAATCCTTGAGCTAAATTTGAAACAAGCTTTAATTAAATACTGGCCAGGATGATGGACTCTGGCCAAGTCCATTCCAGGGTTTCCAGGAAATGTCAACAAGTCACATTTTTCAGAGGCTTAAAAAGGCAACCCCATAAGGCTACCTATTTCCCATCAGGTTCCACCGGGGGCAAGCATATAACCTGACATACTTCCTGCCTACATACCTCCTGCCTACATCCAATCAGAGGCAAGTGTACATCCTGATGTAATTCCTGCACACATAATTTCCGCCTACATGTGATTAAGCATGTTTGGTGCAGCTGACTCAAACTTGTTCAAGGGAGCAGTGAAAACCTATGACTTGTTATCTCCCATAAACAATAGCCACAGCATTTCAGGAACTAGCTGTCCTTGGCCAAGGGGCTTATAGGTTAGAAGCATTTTATTTCATGGATCTCTTAGGCACAGTGATTAAAACTTAAAATATAGCTTTGGCTCTCACACGAGCTGGATTGTCTATATGCTTGTTAGCTAGCTAGACCAGAGATCAAGTATACTAAATTTGAGTTTCAGTATATTGAGGAAGAAGCCTGTGTCAGGCATCGGGTCAGTTCTTATTGAGTTTCTTCTTACTTTTATAAATGCACAGAAGGTGCATGATAATGGCTATGTTTCAGAAGAAGGCATTGAAGCTGAGAGGTTCTTTTATTTTCTCCTCACCCAGAATTCCTAGGTATCCCTTCCACCTGACCTCCTGAGGGATCCCTGTGCCCACTCCTTGAGGCACATACTGTCTGCTCATCTCTAGGAGGTCACACATGGATGCTTCCTATTCCCTGTGGCTTCTTCATTGCTTATTGCTTTCCTATAGCACTGTTAAAACTCAAGTCCCTTATTTGAGAGAATAGGCTAAAATATATTTAAACAACACACCATTCAAATTATTTTTTAAAAAGCAATTTTCTACTGTAGATTTAGAAACCGACGGATCTATTTTAGCCCGCATAATTTCTGATTAACTAATTTAATCTCTTGGAAATTACATAAGCAAACCTGAAACAAGCCACCATCAATTTCTTGCCTTTGGATGTAACATAATATTTTCAAAAATGAACCAAATAGAGTAATTAGCCCCCAGGCAGAGAAAATGACTCTAATAGCAATCTCCCAGAACATTTTTTTTTTTTGGATTGGAAGACTATGAAAGAAAATGAAATTGTGGCAGACCATGGGTTAAAGCCTTGCTTGTGCCATAGTTAGCAAAGACTTGGTACACAAATGCCTAGTGAGACCTAATAGGAGGAACTAAGAGAGAGAGGAGATAGCTATCTGTCCTTTAGACAGCAGGAATCCTTCTGTTGGACCACGTCATCATCAGTAACACTGAGCTACCTTCTGTGGTGTGGATGAAGATGGTACTTGGAAATTCTGGAGCGAATTTAGTTTTGGTTTCTTTGAATTCCCTGTGTGTGTGTGTGTGTGTGTGTGTGTGTGTGTGTGTGTGTGTGCATGCATGCATGCGTGCGCACGTGCAAGGTAAGATTACAAACAAAATATCCCAACTGTGATGGGTGGAGATCTTCATATTTTGAGCAGGAGGCATGATGGCCCATGGACTAAACACCCTGTGTGTAAAGGGTAAGAGATAGGAATTCAGGGTCTGAAAGTTGTAACTGGCTCCAGATTCAGGGAGCAACACCCTCTAGCAAACTGGACCTTGGTCAGAACATTCTCACAGAAGGCTGGATTGGCCACCCAGAAGGTTCTGTTCAGTTTGAAGTCTAATGTTCCGTTTGTACTCAAATACAGTAGTTTTAAAAGACAGCAGGTGACCCTCAAGTTCATGGCATGGCCAGTGGGATCAATGGAGGTTCCCTTCTTTTGAGTTGATTATCCTTTACACAGGTATCTCTAAACTTTGAAAGCACTGGAACACCTGAAATGCCCCACTTGGCAGGGTGTGGATTTTGATTTGTTTAGTTCAAAATGATAGCAAGAATCTACATTTCAAATAAACAGTCCTCTAAGATGATTTGGATACAAATTGCCCCCTAGACAGTGCTTTGAGGAACTGTTTAATTCCTGTTGAGAAGAGGCTCCAAATTTTTCTAATAGTCACCAGCAAACAGAATGCTTAAAGGCCTCCACTAAAACTGCTGTTCAAAGTGTAACCCACACTGTGAGATATTAAATATCAGGAAACCTAATCTAACAATGATGTCTGCAGGTGGGACCTTAGGGAAGGAATTAAGGTTAAAGGAGGCCATAAGGTGTGGTCCTAATCCAAAGCGACTGTGGCTTTATTCTCTGTGATCTTGCATATGAGAGTGTTCACACTCAAGCTTGGTATGGAGGCTGGAAGATGGTGCCAGGTGTCTTCCTCCATCCAACTTCACTTTGTTTTTGAGACAGGGTCTCTCATTTAACCAGGAGCTCATCACTTCATCTAGATTGCCTAGCTAGAAAGACGCGGGAGCCCTCCAGTCTCTGCCTGCCAGTGCTGGGATTACAGATGTGAGCCACCATACCTGGTTTGCTATGTGGGTGCTAGGAGTCTGAACTCAGGTGCTTACACTTGTGCAGCAAGCATTGTAAGCAGCTACAGGACTAGGGTTTTATGGAAAGAGCAAAGATGGAAGCGGATATCCTGTCTCACCCAATGCTGCCTGTGCTGCAGGGACTCTGTGTCATTGCCACCATGAAGCAGCTTGTGCACCAGATGCACCTACCTCACCTTAAATTTGCCAAACTTCAGAACCACAAGGCAGCTGTACCTTTGTTCTTCGTAAATCAGTCTGCAGTGTTCAGTTGTAGCAATGGTGAACAGACTAGGACACAGACTCTTGCGCGGTGAATAGAAGGTCTTTTTTTGCGGTGATTCTTCAGGGAAGCACCTTGCTGATAATGCATGGGACAGAGCCCTCAACATAAGATGAGGTGTTCCTTCCAACAGCTGTGTGAGTGAAATGGCTCTTTGGAAGTGATAGGTGGTGCCAGAAGATGGCCTTGTGGGAAACCAGTCTGATTTAAACTGTGGTAAGAACCACAGGATGAGAATCTCCTAGAGTTGGAAGCACAGCTCTGAAGTGTCTGTGATATCATTGCCAGAAAGGATTCACACCAGGGAAGACCTACACACTCCCAAATGTAGATTTACCATCCTCTGGGCTGGGGGGCTAGATGGAATAAAAGGAGTCAAAAGGGGTCATATGATTTTTCTCTCTGCTACCTGGCTGTCATGGTGTGAGATGTTCAGTCTGTCATGTCCTTCTATGATAGAGTGAAATAATAATGAAACAAAATGAATGTCTGATTAACACATTGTATAAAACACTGTTTATAACTCACATATGATTTTGATTCAAGGTGTTCATTATATTGTTAAACATTCATAGAGAGAAAGAAAGAAAGCAAAGAACCTTAAAAATCGAAGCCCTTTATCTAAAAATGGATTTAACCTTTCTTGTTCTATGTCAGGACTCTCCCTACCATTTAGATGACCCCTTTCCTGCATTTACCTCTCTCATCCAATTATTCATTTTGCCCCCTTGTTTATAGAATTGTTAGGTCTAAAGTGGGCCCTTAAAATGATTGGGTAAATAGAAGCCTTCAGGAATCTCTTAAGGCAGGTTTCTGTTCACCAGAAACCTCCCTTAATCTGCCCCAAAGGCCAACCATCTAGGGCAAGGGGGCCATCTAGTTCTCTGCTAATTGAACAGCCTGCATCAGCTCAATACCCTCACCCTGATGACTGTCATATAAAATCTGCTTGCTTTTCTGCTGTTTGCACCCTCCAGTTTAGCCCCATTGCCTTGGCATTTTGATCTCCAATAAACCTTTCTTTCTACCCATGGAATGGTCTAGTTGGGTAGTTTCACTGTACCCTTGATTACAACAGTGTTCAGCTAATTTTCTTTCTTTTCCTTTCTTTTCTTTTATCTACTAATTGTTCACTTTGTATTTAATTAATTCCCACATTTATCTTATTATTTCCTGTTTTGTGACACTCCATGGCTATGGAATAGTCCCCTTACCTCAAATTTAATAGGGATGTTGAGGTTGATGATGCTACATATGTGTTTGGAGTGGATAGCAAAGCCTTAATTCTCAATTGTACCATATACTTTAGTTTTCCTCTTTGGCCCATGGGTTCTTTAAATACTAAATATTTGGGAAATTTTCTTCTATCTTCTCAATTTTTTTCAATTTAATACAATTGTGCACAGATGATATACTCTATTTTATGTTAGTCTTGTGAAAACATACTGTGGTTATTTTAAGGCCCAGGGTTGAATCTATTGTATTTAATGTCCACTCTCTGATAAGATGTGTAAAATTCTGCTATTGGATAGAACATTCTGTAAATGGCAAATAGGACAACTTGCTTTTGAGAACTGGTAAAATATTATATAGTCTCGCTGACTTTCACTGCTGCGGGATAACGCTCTTGTACACTCTAAAGATTTGTCACTCAAATTGGCTTAATAAAACACTGATTGGCCAGTTGCCAGACAGGAAGTAAAGGTGGGGCTACCAAACTAAGAATGCTGGGAAGAGGAAGGGCAGAGCCAGAAGTCACCAGCCAGCCATAGAGCAAGCAAGATAAGAATGCCAAACTGAGAAAAGATACCAAGCCATGTGGCTAAACATAGATAAGAATTATGGATTGATTTAAGTGTAAGAGCTAGTCAGTAATAAGCCTGAGCTAATGGCCGAGCAGTTACAATTAATATAAGGTCCTGTGTGGTAATTTGGGATGTGGCTGCTGGGTATTTTGCAGTTGTTGGTGGAACAGAAACTTCCACCTACATATCCCCTCTCTGGAAAGAGAGAGAGGGAGGGAAGGAAAGGGAGAGAGATTGAGAGAGAAAGAGAGACAGAGAGATTAAATTCCTTAACTATGTCTGAATTTTTAGTTTCTTCATTCAATGAAGCAAACTCTTTTCCATATTTGGGCACTTGATGATACCTTCATGTGCTTCTGATCATTCTCAGTGTGAAATGGCCATCTTGTCTCTGGGATAGCTTTCCTTTGGGCTCAATTTGTTCTGTTATTAATATAACCATCCCTGATTCCTGTGCTTAACAATTGCAGTTTATATAATTTTGAGTATTTTATTGACAATTTTTTATTAAAAGTATATTTCTTACTAGTTTATGGTTTGGCCTGAATTTTTTATTTATTATGTCTATCACTTACTACAAAGTTTATACCAGTTACATATAGTTATTTTGTCCTTAAATATTAATATATTTTGGTTTATTGATTGGAGGAGGCAGCTATAACTAAACTTGACTGAATAGTTCTTAGGCCTTTGGAACTGGTGGGAGGAATTAGGAAACCTTTGGAGATATGGCTTTGGGAGCCCTAGAATGTTGTAAGCAGTGCTTAATAAGTAATTATGATGGAAAATCAGAAGAGTAGAATGCTGATATGAATGAGAACATTAATGCTGTTCTCACAAGGTTTCAGATGGGAATAAGGACCTTGTTGGTCACTGTACCAGAGGTCATTCCCAATAATCATGGAAAAGAACTTATTTACATTCTGTCCTTGTCCTGAGTCATTGTGGGAGAATGAATTTTAAAGTGACATATTAATCAACCCAGTAAAGGAAATTTCAAGACAACTTCACATTCAGGCTGTGGCATGGTTATTACTGGCCACTTTTAATAACTGTAAAGTAAAAAAAAATTTGAGCAAAAAGCAGAGCTCAAAGTCTTTAAAAGATTAACAGTTTTCTTGGAGCAGAAACATATATTAAGTTGCAGCCAAGGATGGTGGGTTTCCTTGTTATTCTTTTATTCCCAAAGAGAGGAATGTCATTTAAAAGAAGTAGAATGCTTTAGAAAGGATGGCTCAAGAACATATGAGGAATTGGCTGGACCTTATCCATTTTAGAGTTCAGAGGTTTTAACTCATTGGAAAGACTTTATCTAGAAGAGGGAGGTATTGAGCTCTCTTCTGGAACAGGACTGCCTAAGAAAGTACCTCCCACATTCAGCCATCCAGACACTCAGAATATACTTCAGCAACAGTCAAAGAGGGCACATCAACTGTCCAAGGTCCAGAAAACAATCATCTTTGTTCACATGATGCTAATTTTGCAGGCATACAGAAGGCAAGTATTATGAGGTCAAAGGAAGGTCTGGGAAGCCAGGGAGTATATAGCATAGTGTTCTGGCTAGTTTTACATTAACCTGACACAAGCTAGAGTCATCTGAGAAAAGGAAACTTCAATTGAGAAAATGCCTCCATAGAACCCAGCTGTATGGCATTTCCTTAATTAGTGATTGATGGGGGGAGGGGCAGCCCATGGTGGGTGGTGCTATCCCTGAGCTGGTGGTCCTTGGTTCTATAAGAAAGCAGGCTGACTGCATGGGACAGACTTAGGCCCTCTGCATGTGTGTGATAGTTGTATAGCTTGGTCTGTTTGTGGGGCTCCTAGCAGTGGGATCAGGACCTGTCCCTGGTGCTTGAGTTGACTTTTGTTCCCCATGCTGGGTTGCCTTACCCAGTCTTGATGCATTGGGAGAAGCTCTGTCCCGCCTCAATTTGATGTGCCATGCTTTGTTGACACCCATGGGAGGCCTGCCCCTTTCTGAACTGAGAAAGAGGAGGAGTGGCGAGGTAGGTAGATGGGATGTGTGTGGGGGAAACGAGAAGAGAGGAGGGAGGGAAAACTGTGGTCAGTATGTAAAACAAAGAAAGCAGGCTAAGAAAGACATAATGCGCAAGCCAGTAAGCAGCACCTGTCCATGGCCTCTGCATCAGCTCCCTCCTCCAGGTTCCAGCCCAGCTTGAGTTCCTGTCCTGACTTCTATCAGTAATCAACAGTGATATGGAAGTGTAAGCAAAATAAACTCCTTCCTCCCCAACTTGCTTTGGTCCCGGTGTTTTATCACAGCAATAGAAACCCTGATGAAGGCATGTAGTGAAGTTCTATGAAGGTAGCCCCCAGCAGGTAATGCACGAAGCTGTGACGGGGATGTTAGAGGTTCCAGACATATGGACCCTTTGTCTGTCTTACTGAGCTTCAGTATTTCTTTGCTGCAGTCTTTTTGTTATTCTTTTATCCCTCTCTTTTGGAATGGAAATGTTTACACTGTCATTGTACATTGGAAATTTATAAAGTGTTTTAGATTTTTATAAGACCTCACAACTGAGAGTTTGTTCTGAGTCGGAGAAGACACTTTGGATTAGGACTTTTGAACAATAATACAACAGTTAAGACTTGGGAAACTTTAAATATGTTTTTATTAAATTAATTTATTGATTGGTGTGTGTGTGTGTGTGTGTGTGTGTGTGCACGCGCGCATGTGTGTGCACGCATGCTGTAATGATCACAGTACACATGTGGATATGGGAGAACCCACGGACGTTGGGCAGCGTCTGGCACTGCTGTTATTCTTCCAGCATCCAGGTTCCTGGGATCGGACCCGGCCCTTACACTTGCTCGCAGGTACATTTACCTGCTGAGCCATCTTGCCAGCTTCAGCTAATTTTTAAGAAATACATTTTTTATTAGTTCTTTGAGAATTTTATAATATTTTGATAATATTAACTCTCCACACCTGCAGCTCTTCCTAGATCTATCCCCCTTTCCTACCCACAAAACTTGTGTCTCCTTTCTTCTTCTTCTTCTCTATTTCATAGACACATGAAGTCAAATTTGTGCTACCCATATACTCTTGATTGTGTATGCACTCACTCAAGAGGGGTCCTGCTACCAGTGGTCCAGCCCTTAAAGAAAACTGACTCTCTCTCCCCTGGAAACTCTCACCTGCCAGTAACTTTTCAGCTAGGGGTAGGACTTTGTGTCTGCCTCCATCACCGTGCTGGGATTTTATCTGGCTTGATCTTGTGTGGGTCTCGTGTATGCTGTCACAGTTGATGTGAGCTCACATGTTCAACTGCCCTGTCGAATCACAGTTTCTTTGTAGTCATTCAGAACTTCTACCTTTTAATTCAGAATTCTCAGCCTTAAATGAGACATCACACTCCCTTTTTCAAGGCTCAGAGATCATTTTAAATGAAGCATATATCTACATAAATTAATGTTAGATCCTGTGTGGTCTGTTTTCTTGGATGAGTGTACCCCTCCATTCTTCTCCATTCTCACTGTACCACCTGGCAAGGCAGGGATGTCTCAGGCTTGGTTTCTGTAGGGAAATGGCTTCTATTTAGGAGATGACTCTCAAAATTTTACCCCTAATGAGGATGCAGTTTAACCAAAAAAACAGAAAAGCCCATGGGTATCAGCTTTTGTTTTATCCTTATGTTAAACAACTGAAGACAGTTTAATTTATTGTCTTAAAAATTACAAGCAAGACAGAAGAGCTCTTTGTCACATGATAAAAGCACAAGAAAATAATTCACCAAGTTATAAAATAGTGTTCTTGCCTGGGAATCTACTACATCTTGTTCTAATTGTGTGATCTTGCTCAAGAGTTTGACTTCTTGGTGGCTTGGTGCTTTTGTTTATACAGCAGTGAGAATGGGTCCTGTATTTGCTCATAATGATGTGGAAGACAAGTATGGTGAGCCATTTTGAAGTGTTCAAAGTCATTTGAAGAGCTATAATAAAGTAAGTTGTTACTATTTTGCTATTTTCATGATAGCACCTTCTGTTCTGGTCTTACCCACTTTTGCTCAGGTGGAGCTGTTGGGATGGTTGAGGTGTCGCATGCAGGAGACTCTACTGAATCTGGGGACCTAGAGAATTTGGATTCCATTTGCTTTATTCTGTTGTGTGGCATGGGAGAAGCGGATTTCTCTTTAATCTGTAACTAGGGTTGATGACAGAGTGGTTCAAATCAAAACAAAATAATCAGAGAAATACCTCAAGTAAGGCTTCAAGGAGTTTTAGATCATTATAAGCATGTGACAAAGGTTAGTCTGGGAAGCAAAATATCCCAACTCCTCTGAATGAATAGCTGATAGTCTGACAAACAGTTGTGGGAACAATTATTGCTTAAGAAACTATGAATTTCATAGAGGGAAGAAATTTTGTCTTTTAAATTTGAGGCTGTAGATGCATGTAGTTGCCATGGAAGTCTGTTTCCCAAGCAGTTTATTATTTCTCAAACTCTAAATAAACATAGCCTACAAGTGACAAGTGTCCTAGTGTGGTGATGATATAATACTTAAGTACTTCAGCTAGTTGGAAAAGCTTTGCTCATTCATTCATTCATTCATTCATTCATTCACTCATGATTTCTTTCTTAACTTTCCTTACTTTAGTGGGTGAAAATAAATACATAGAGCAATTCAAAACATTGCTATTAAAAAACAACAACACCAAAACACTACCACCAATGTTAGCATGGAATTATAGGTGATGATAATGATATATATTTAAATTAAGCATGTGTATTTATTATTTACCAAGTGTTATAAGCTACTTAAGTACTTAATATCTTAATGGAGTCATTGCTTATGCTATAATATGGATAAATGTCTCCTTAGAGTTAGGAAAGCAACTTCAATGATAGTGGTGTTAAGTCACTTGCCTAAGATCCCCCAAGGAGCAATTCAAAACCCACAATGAATCAATAGACCTAACCTCAGAGAATCCTAAGGAAGCCAGTGAGGAGATACGTATCTACTCTCAAGAAATAAATTCACTTTGAGATGTAGCAGAACAACAGATGTCTGATAAATTCAAAACTACCCAATGAAAACTTCTGCAGTTTAACCAAAGAAGATTTATGCGGCAGAGAACCCAATGAATGTTAATGTATTGTCCCAGTTTCATTTTCAATAGCCTAAAAAAAAACCTTATGGGAGATAGGGTTTATTTAATTCACAGTAGCTGGTTACAGTCCATCATAGCTGCGAAGTCAAGGCACAGGGACTTGAAGCAGCTGGTCACATTCACAGTCAAGAGCAGAGTAGGTATGCATACATACATCAGTGCTCAGCTGACTCTCTTCCTTTCATTTACCCTAGCCCATGAAATAGTCCTACCCATACTCAGGATGGGCCTTCCCATCTCAGTTGACCTAACTAAGAAAATTCCTCAAAGGTTGATCTCATTCTCACAGGCCAACCTATTCTAGACTGTTGCAGAATAGAGTATTTGTTTAACTATGTAAAGATGTGTTGCATTTGTTTGTGTTGAAGAATAACTGTTTAACTATTGTGGGGGGGGGGCATCACACTCCCACATTTCCCCAGAGTACTCTTGAGTAGAAGTGGCAGGAAATATTAGTTAGAAGTATAGAGGGGAGTGAAACAGAAAATACAGGATAGTCTCGAGAGGGCCTGGGTCCTAATTCGTCGGGCCCTGACTGTCTCTGCCCTAGGGTTTTTAAGGGGATGCCAAGGGGTGGGGCAAAAGACCTCCCTCCAGCACAGCCAAGTGCGGACCATCTCAGACACCTGGTACCCAGCCTGTGGCCCAATCATCCTCTCTATGCAGACCTTGGGTAAAGCCTAAATGGGCTCCAACAAACTATGTAAAGATGTGTTGCATTTGTTTAACTATGTAAAGATATAAAGCTGAATGAATGATCAATAGCTAGGCAGAGGAGGGATAGGTGGGGCTGGTAGGCGGAGAGCAAAGGGGAGCCAGCCAGCCAGTTGTGTCAGTCAGCCAGGGGCCAGCCAGACACAGAAGAAGCAGAAAAGCAGAATGGAAATACATAGATGAGGTAAACAGACCTTGGCGAAGCACAAAGATTAATAGAAATGGGTTAATTTAAGTTTAAAAAAAAGCTATCTAGAAACAAGCCTAAGCTAAGGCTGAGCATTCATAATTAATAATAAGTCTCCATGTCATGATTTGGCGGTGGCAGTCCAAGAAAGCTTGCAACACTAGACAATTACCCATGAGACTCTCATTAAGGTTGTGTCAAACTGACATTTAAAACTAACCAACCCATGTTGTCTCAAAAGATGATCATCAAGTTCAATTAACTCTTCAAAAGAATATAAATACAGATATTCTATGATCCTGTGGTTCTAGATCAAATGGGTTTATCACATTGAGTAATTAGAACTAAAGGGATGTGTAGGTGGAGAGTTTTCTCTCTGGGTCCCGCCAAACCCCGGCAGTCCGACAACCCACTTATAAAATAAACACACAGACACTTACATTATTTAAACTGTTTGGCCTAATGGCTCAGGCTTCTAGCGATCTAGTTCTTACACCTTAAATTAATCCATTTCTATAAATCTCTACCTTGCCACGTGGCTCGTGGCTTACCGGCATCTTCACATGCTGCTTGTCATGGTGGCGGCTGGCAGTGTCTCCCTCCGCCTTCCTGTTCTCTCAATTCTCCTCTCTGTTAGTCCCACCTATACTTCCTTCCTGGCTACTGGCCAATCAGTGTTTTATTTATTGACCAATCAGAGCAACACATTTGACCTACAGACCATCCCACAGCAGGAATGCATTGAGTACAGTTAGTATACCAGTTCTGTTGTTAATACATCCCAATATAGATTAGGTACATGCTCTACCAGAGGCATATAAAGCTTAAGGAAATGTGACAGATGATAGCATAGCGGACTACACCCAACAAATCAACTATTAGCTATTTATAATTATATTACTGCTTCAGAATAAATTAGCCTAAACCATCTTCCATATCTGCTCAGTAAGTTAGTGCAAAGGGCCTCCCATACCTAGTAAAGTACAGCTTGGTTTGGTGTGCAAGCAGATTGTAAACGGAGTCTACACTTGTAGCTAAGCTACCCAGTTTCAGCCAACTGCAATGGCTGTCACCTCAGCCTATCAAAATCACTGTCATTTCAACCAATCCCATGTAGAAGGCTGTCAAATTAGTCTCCACCATGGCAAATGCCAGATATCACCAGTTAGGTGATCTCTGTATGTAATGTTCAATCATTCTGCTCATGAGATGAACCCAGCCTGAAGCATCTGCAGTCTGGAATACTGCCTGGTTTTAGAATGTTTTATTGCTCAAATAAACATGATTAAATTGTGTTAGGGTAGTTTGTCTTTTAGCAACTAGCGGAAGAAAAGTCGTTCAATGTCTGGGAAAACAATAATTATGAGATGGAAACTAAAAGTAGTTTGTCAACTTCCTGGAACCCACACCATGCAGAAGCTTGGCAGATTTTTTACTTCTATGAAATTAATGGTGAAAACAGAGAACTAGGCATGGAGACCCTCAGTGGAGGTGAAAAGGGAGTAGAGATACAAGGCTAAAGCGTCAGAGTCTAGAAATGGCTGCCTTGTATATACCAGGTTATTTCCTCATCAATGCATGACCCCTGCAACCATGGCTCCCCACCTTGAAGCCAAGAGAGAGCCCAAACAGAACAAGGAAGAACCTCCTTGGGACCACATTTCATCTGTTTTTTCAGTTTATATTCCAAATTTCTCAGCACCCAGTGAGTGTCCTGCCAAACAGACAGATACTGAATTCCTAGAGGAGTGGATAACGAATATTTTTAGGCTATTAAAATTCACACATGATTAATTTTTTTGGACTCCTATTTCAAAGTTTGTGCTTCTGTCTGGTTAATATCGAAATGGCTCAGATGGTCTACACCTGAAGTCCTCTTTGAAAACCAACTTTAGCATTTTCTGGTTTTCACATTTTGGATCACATGTCCCAGAAGTTGAGGGTGTGGCAACTCAGCCTTTTGAGTGCAAAGTTTAGTAGGGGAGGGATGGTCTCCTTAAAAAGTGTACTTAGGCAAAAAGTATCCAACCTAATATGCTCTCGCCCCCAGTACATAGTTTTGAGTTTGCTTTTGTGGAGTGTGTTCACCTTTCTTGCCTTGTTCTTCCTTCCTTATCTCTGACAATGTCATTTTATTTTTTCTTTCAGCATACGTAGCAATCATGACTTCCCATAACAATCGAACAACTTGGGCCATTGCTACTCTTGCTCATACAGCATTGTGGGTCCTCCATTCTGCTTCTCAGTACCATGGTGCTTACATCGCCACATCTCTAATGTGACCTGAGATGAAATATCTGCAGCATTGCTCTTTCTGCTTAGGATTTCTGTGGGTACTCCAGGGCTTTTGGACTTCCATGTGAATTTTAAAGTTCTTGAGTCGACCCTGTATGTAAATGGCTTTCAGAAATGTAGCTGAGTTCACTATTAATTTTGAAAGTCCCAAAATATGAGACGTTCTATCTCCATGTTCTAAGTCTTTAATCTCTTTCCTCAGCTCATAAAGCTTTCATTGCAAGGGTTGTTCATCTCCTTGCTTAGATTTATTACTAAACTTTTTTTTTAATTTACTGTGAATGGGGTTGTTTTCCTGATTTCTTTCTCCATATCTTTGTTGTTGGTAGTGAAAAAGCTACTGATTTTTGGTCTTTGACTGCATATTCTGTCTCATTGCTGACAGTGTTTATCATATTTAATAGTTTTAGAGGGTATATTTATTTATTTGTTTTAAAAAAATCACTTTATTTTTATTTATGTGTGCCTGTGCATGTGTGTGCTGTACCTATGGAGACTGGAAGAGGCCATCGGATCCCCTGGAGTTGGAGTTACAGGCAGTTGTGTGCTGTCTGATCTGGGTGCTGGGATTTGAACTCTCTTCCTCTGAAAAAAAAAAAAAAAAACAGCAAGCGCTCTTGGTTGGTGAGCCATCTCTCCAGCCCCAAGTTTGTAGCATACTTGAAGGATCACGCTATCTTCAAAAAGGGGTCTGTTGACTTCTTTCTTTCCCATCTTCTTTCCCTTTTCTTTCTTTCTCTTGCCTTGTTACCCAGTCAGAGCTTCACACACTGTAATGTTTTAAGAGTGGCTGCTCTCAGGCACCGAATCTCCTTGATTTTGAGGGAAATGCTTTCACTTTCCCCATTCAGTGTAATGCTGCTCTAATTGTGTTATGTACAGCTGTTATTATGCATGCTGAGGTGTGCCTCTTGTGTTCCTAGTTTCTTTAGCGATTTTATCATGAAAAAAATGAGGCTTATCAAGGTCTTTTGTGCATCCATTTCCAATGACCCTGTAATTTCTACCCCTGAGCTTAAGTGCTGTGTTAAATTTCTTGATTGGCATCTGTCAAATTACCTTTGCATTCCTAGAATAAAATCAACTTGGTAATTGTGTGTGATCTTTTAAGTGTGTTGTTCTGTTCTGTTTACCAGTTCTTAGTTGAGAATTCTACATCTATGCTAACCAGAGAAATTGGTCTCGAGTTTTGGTTGTTGTGTCTTGGTTTGATTTTGGCGTCAGGATGTTGCTGGCACTGCAGACCATGCTTCCTAGTATGTGCTTCCTCCCTGTTTGAGGAATAACTCAAAGAGCACCGATGTTTGTTCTTGGAAAGTGTGATGGAATCCAGCAGGTTTTCTGTCCCACCTTGGCCTTTACTTTCTTGGGAGACTTATTGCTTCAATCTTGGTGTGTGCTATGCATCTTTTTAAATTATATATATCCTACTGAATGAACTTTGTAGGTTATATATGTCTCAGAGTTTATCTTTTTCTTTGAGATTTTCTAGCTTTGTGGATCATGGGTTTTCAGAATACTCCCTAATGAGCCTCTTTATTTCATCCGTATTTGTTGTAATGCTCCATTCTTTATATTTAATTCCATTGTTTCATATCTTTTCTCCTTTGGTTAGCTTAGTAAAGGGTAGGTCTGTTTTGTTTTTTGAGGGAATCATCTCTTGTTCCATCGAATCTTCATGTTGTTCTTTTATTCTCCTTTTTTCCAATTTCTGCCACAGTCCTTCTTGTTTGCTCTTCATCTACTGATTTTCAGTTTTAAGCAAAACTTTTCTTATTTTTCTAAGGCCTTTAGGTACATGATTAAGTCAATTATCTGAGATTTTCTGATTTTTTTCATGTAAGCACTGACAGCCTTAGACCTTCATCTTACACTTGTCTTTGTTGTTTAACACTCAAATACTCCCATCACTGTATTTTCTTCTAGGAATTTTTATAGTTCCTCTCTAGTTTCTTCAAGAGCCTACTGTTTATGAATGTTTTATTCAGCTCCCACGCATTTATGTAGTTTGATATTTTCCTTGCTATTGATTTCTCATTTTATTCCCCTGTAATGTAACAGCCTATGAGAGTTATTCTGATTCTTTCGTAGTTGCTAAGACTTGCATTGTGGTTTTAAAGATACTGTCTTTTAGGAACATCTCTTGGGCTACTGAGAAGGGAGTTTGCTCCAGAGCTGTTGAATGGAACATTTAGCAGAATGTAGATGTTTATTAAGGCCTTATGATCTATGGTGCTATTGCAGTGTGGTTTCTTTGTTGAATTTTCATCTGTCTGATCTCTCTCTTAATGAGAAGAGTGGGATGAAGTCATCACCTGCTCATATGGGCCCATCTTTTCCTTCATGGCCAGTAGTGCTTGTTTTGTGGAACTGGTAGACCCAATGCGCCCTACCAACTTCCTATGTTGTTTTGTTAAACCCATGGAGTCAACTCAACATTGCTGGTATATGCATGGGTGAGGGTTTACTGGAATCTGGATAGCCCCTCAGGGACTATGTTCTTAAAGAAAAATTACTTTCTGCTAGTGGCCACCTATTGTCAATAACTCGTCAGCGAGGTGTGGGACTGTGTGCTCACTTCCTCCTTCCATTTAGGATTTTTTTCTAGCTTAATATTGTATATGCTGTTACAATGGCTGAGCTCATGTGTACAACTGCCTTGTTGTGCCCAGAAAACACTATTTTGTTGCAGTCCTCCACACCTCTGACTCTTCCAATATTTCTGCTGCCTTTGCTCAGATGATCCCAAGGGAGTGTGACATACACAACCCATTTAGGGCTAAATGCTCAGCAATCTCCTATTCTCTTCATGGACACCAGTTTTGGGTTTCTGTGTTGTTATCTACAACAGAAAGAAGCTTCTCTGATGAAAATTGAGAGATGCACTAACCTAAGAGTCTAAAGAATAAGTCAGTAAGAGTCAGTTTAATTCTACACTCATTTAGCAGAATAATAGTAGTAGGTTCTCCCCCAGGCCCTATGACCTATCTAGTCACAGTTTCTTGACTCCAATGTCATGCTATGCCACCAACACGAGTTCTATCTTGTAGTGTAAGCCCCAAATACAGTCAGAATGTGCCTCATCACGCCCTTAACATTATTTCTATGATTGTGTCAACAGGTGTCCCCTGCCAGGCTGATTGCTGTCATAGCTCACAGGTTTCTCAGATGAGTAAGACTGATGATTGCTTTTTCTCTTCCTGTAACATACACAGTACCTTTCAGCATCATGAAAGCTAGCCAGTAGGGATGAACTTTGAGGCCAGTACCTGTTTATATTTTCCTTGTGTTGTGACTTAAGTATGGGGTGTCTTTAGCAATAGAATCTCACCATCAGATTTTAGGGGTAACCAAAAAGAATGGCAATAGCTGTTGTGACGTATGCCACCTCAGACAATTCATCTAATTTCTTAGATATCAGTATTCTAATCAGTAAAGGGGACATAACCCATATCATATTATACTGTACAACAAGTCTAAAAAATTATGATGGAATATTAAAAGTATTAGCTATTAAGCTATACAATAGCCCAGTATCTGTGTTAGTAAGGAAATTCCTACTAACTCCTACTGATTCGGCATTTAATCCTGTACTATACTATACCATTGCTCAAATATATTTTTGTGGCTCTGCTTTAGTCATAATTTTCTTATAAACAAACAGTTATTCCATACATAATAGGTATTTGCATATGTGTTAAATTAATACCAAAGAACCATTTATTAAGTACCTAAAATGAAAAATAATTTTATATGAAATTAGAGCATTGAATGATTTAGTGGTGGAGATAGGTGTAACGTCACTATTTCCTAAAGAGATTCTTAACCTATTTGGTTCAGATGCCAGAGGATCCCTCTATGGCAGTGGTTCTCAACCTTCCTAATGCTGTAACCATTTAACACAGTTCCTCATGGTGGAGACCCCAACCATAAAATTATTTTTGTTGCTACTTCATAACTGTAATTTGCTACTGTTAGGAATCATAATATGAATATCTGTTATACAGAATATCTGGTATGTGACTTCTGTGAAAGGGTTGTTTGACCCACAAAGGGGTTGCAACCCACAGGTTGGGAAAAACAACTGCCCTGGGGTTTTACTTGGCTCTTTGACATAATTTCTAAAGCATCTTTTGTGTTATTTGGAATAGTTTATGCTGATTTCTCTGTTGATACTTGCACTTGTGGTTCTATTATTGCAAGGGAAGTTCCCCACACATGAAACTTCTTGATGATTCTTGTTGTATAGTGAACTTTTCAATAGTTCACATACATAAGATGGGCTATGAATTTGCTCATCCCTAACAAAGATCCACATTTGTTATTAGAATAGAAATACTAATTCTTCCTTAAGATGAATAACTTAAGTATCATGAGTATACATAGTGCCAAAAGTTAATAACCTGTATGTTTGAAAATTCCCATGTATATGCTGTTCTTGGTACAAAAATTAGTAAATGTCAATAAAGTTACCTCATACATTTTCCTTATTTTTACCTCTTTTAGTGGAAATAACCTATAAAAGATCTTTTTAAGTGTATATTGTTGTTATCCCTTTACTACCCCAAGCTGAAATTTGCTTAACCAACATTGATCATTTGTGACCTGAAAGTAGGAAGTTTGTGGAATGCAGTGAATAATTCATATTTTAGAATTTTCAGTTAAAATAATATCCTACATGAAAAATAAGGTTATGGATACTTTTTGTAAAGAACCTGAAATCCTAAGTCTTTGACATCTTTATCTAGTTAGGTAAGGAAATGGCCAGTGGTGGTTCTATCCCATTGCATTACTCAGTAGGACTTTACGACTGTAGCAGCTTTGCTAGGGTGGTGGGACTTTTGGGTTACAGTCTCTTGGTGACCTCTGTGATGGCTCTTCCCCCTCTGTCTAGTTTTCCATTCATTTTGAAAGAAGATAGCATCTATCAACAAAATATGTTTGCAAAACCTATGTTCAAAACTGTGGTGTTTAATTCTTCTTTTGATGAAATTTCAATGAAATGAAGTTTAGAAAAATAGTCTAGAGAGAGCATAGTGGCATATGCTTGTAATCCCGGCTTGTGGAACTGAGGCAGAAGATATCTCTGGCTACAGTGAGTGACCCTATCTCAAACAAAAATGGAATGGAAACAAATGTATACAGTATTCGAAAGGCACACATAGGTTCTAAGCTACAGGTTTTTCCTCCTTTGGGTGGGGGGTGGAATTTAGAAGAGAGAATTGATCCAGCATAGCCACATTACAGAACTGTACAGGAAGAAACAAAATAAAGCATGACTGGAGGAAAGATGCTGAACTGCAGGATGAAGATTGCGAAGTAAAGATATGTGACTCCCTGACTGAATATTCCATGCCCCAATACTCTACCTTACTTTAAAAAATATATTCCCAAAGGTTAAGTTGAAAATAAAATATTTATATTTCTCTGCCTGGTTCCCATTTCCCCTAACTTGTTCTACTGCTGGCCTTGGAGGAGGTCCCTGTAGCTGCTTAATAAGAAACTTCTGGGTATTTCCAGAAGAGGGGGAGCTCATGAATGGCTGTTAGTTTTATAAAAAGCATGCAGAGTAAATCCAAAAGCTTAGACTTCCTTATGCATAAGAACCCAACCCAAAAACATCAACATAGTTAATAAAATTCATAGTCATTTTATGTAGTATTCAGTTTTTGCTCCAACTTCCCCAATTTGCCCTTAAATATCCTTTACCACATGTTTGTCTAGTGGTACCCAATCAGAAGCATATACTGCAGCTGTTCTTCTGTCCAGCAAGCTGGCCTGACATACTGACTGGATTAGCTGTGCTGCAGACATCCTATGGACACACTTGACCACTGCTTCCTCCTGGAAGCAATTATTCATCTTTGAATATTTCATTTTGTTTTCCCTGATACTGTTTCTATAAAAAAAGACAGGATATGTGGAGAAACAGTTTGGATGGCATTAGGTCATTGGTAGTCATATTATTTAGTTGAAAGGCAGAAAGCGTGACTTTATGTTTAACATTAGAAACATATTTTTTCCTTTTGTGCTTTAAGGTATGTCCCATAAAGCAGTTATTTAAAAATAGCTTGAAGATTCAATAAATTCGGGGAAATCTGTCAGGAGTGCAGGTTCATGAGCTTATTATATAATGTTCTCATCAATCCTTAGGTTTCACACCTCTCTGTGCCACCTCAAGTTATTATTTTTGTATCTGATTATACATTTCTGAGAATCACATTACAATTATGTATTTTCTTGATCTATATATTTTTGCATATTCCTGTATGTACTGATAGATCACTGCTGTAGTTAGGGTGTTGTTTAACTGAAATCCCAAAGGTTCATGCGAAGAATGCTGGGTCTCCAGATTCTGGGTAGTGGTGAAGCCTCTGAGATATGAAACTGGTTAAGAGGCAATTACAACATAGGGTACCATCACAGGGGTAGATTAGGGCTAGATCTAGGGTTGTCCACTAGAGTTATGGCTTTCTTGGGAATAGGGTAGTACTGTAAGAGTGGATTGTTAGAAAGCCAATCTGCCCTACTGTCATGGACATTTCTGCATGTGGATGTTGCCCTTTCCCACTTCTGTGACCTGTAATATGGCTAATAGAAGTTTTGTCAACAGCTGAAGAGATGTTGGCCCTTAGAACTCCAAAACTGTGATTTAAACCAAATCTTTCTTCATAAGCACAAGGTATTTTGTACTTATATTATATTGTGCAAAATTGACTGATGAAAGTATCCTTTCTTCGTTCTGGGATGTGATCTTAGTTAGTTCCAAGGGCAGGATAGTATGGCATGTGTGATGGTTTGAAAGAAAATGGCCCCCAAAGGGAGTAGCACTATTAGGAAGTGTGGCCTTGTTGAAGTAGGTGTGTTCTTGTTGGAGGAAGTGTGTCACGGTGGAGGCAGGCTTTGAGGTCTCATATATGCTGAAGTCACACCCAGTGAGACAGACCACCTCCCGTTGCCTTTGGCTTAAAATGTAAGAACTCTCAGCTCCAGCACCATATCTTCCTGCATGCCACCATGTCGCACCATGATGATAATGCACTAAGCCTCTGAAATGTAAGCCACCCCAATTAAATGTTTTTCTTTATCAGAGTTGCCAGGGTCATGGTGTCTCTTCACAACAATAGAAACCTTAACCAAGACTGAAAAGGCAAACTAAAGATAACTTGCATGGTATGAACTTATGTATAACATTTCTTTATATATTTTAGTTAATTACTTTGGAGTTTTGATGCTTTTTTTGCTATTTTTTTTAAAGTAAAGGCTAATAAAGATCAATACTAGGAAGTAGATTCATGGATACGATGTGCCAGGTAAATCCTGTCATGAGGTAAGTCCCCCATGGAGGATTTGTGTATATGCTTCTTTTGTTCCTTCATTCTATCACATATTTAAAAAACATTGAGACGATCTAAGGTTAATTGTTAAATCTAAATTATTTTGTTAGGGCTGTTAATTATGTAGCACAAATCCTATATCTAATAATTAATATTTCTTCTCAAATTGGTTGGATTGAGAAATTCCCGGAGGTAAGTAAAGCATGTCACTGGGCATGACTGTGAAGGCGTTTCCAGAGAAGACTGACTAAGAGAACAAGACCCACCTTTAAAAGGAGTAGGACCATCCCATAGGCTGGGATCCAAGAGGGAAGAGGAAAATGCCAGATAAAGCCAGAGTAAGCATTCTCTCTCTCTCTGCTTCCTGCATGCTATGAAATGAGCTACTCTGGGCTGATACACTATCCCCGCCATAAACAGAAACCCCTGAGACTATATGCCAAAGTAAATATTTCTCCTTATGGTGCTTATGCTGTGTTGCCACAGTGACAGAAAGTCTGACTGGCCAAGAGAATTGGCACCAAATGTGGAATTGTTGCTGTGAGTATTCCCGAAAACAATTAAAAAGCTTTATAAGTAGTTTGTGCAAGAAATCTGAAAAATTTAGAGATGCAAGATAGAAAAGCTATAGATGGATATGATTTAAGCTTAATGAATAGTTCTGGTGGTAACTCAGAAGACTAGAAAGAATTCTGGTATGATTGATAGTAAAGGCTGTGGTCTTTAGGTTTCAAATGGAGATGGGGGCTTGTTTGGGAATATAGGTCATTTGCATTAAATTGTAGAAAATAATTTATCTATAATTTGTCCTTGCCCTGAGACTTCAGGGAATGCTAAGTTGATGCTGAGTGATGGGCTAATTAATTTGGATGAGGAACTTGCAAGGCAGGTCATCTTTACAATAATGTCATTCTTTCTACCTATTCCTAGCCAAGTTTATAGTGCAAATTAGGAGCAAGAAGCAGAGCAGAAGAAGACCTCTGTAACTTGGTCTGACAAATTGTTATAAAGTTTAGGCTACAAAAACATTGTTGCTAATTTTACATTGTTTGTCTTTTTTGTATGAGATGTATTTGGGTACCTATGTATATGGGGTGAGTGTGTGGGGGGGGGAGGAGCACATGGAGACCAAAGTTTGACTTTGATTGTTTCCCTCAATTACTCTCCACGTTATTTTTTGAGACAAGGTTTCTCATTGAACCTGGAGCTCAGTGATCCTGCTCTAAGAGCTGACTAACAAGTCCCAGAGATCCTCTGTCTCTGCACCTCCAGCACTGGGATTACAGGCATAGAGTACTATGTCTGGCTTTTTGTGGCTGTACTGGGTAATTTTGTATGTCAACTTGACACAAGCTAGAGTCATCAGAGCCAAAGGAGCCTCAGCTGAGGAAATGCCTCCATGAGATCTAGCTGTGAGGCATTTTCTCAATTAGGGATCAATGTAAGAGGGCCTAGCCTACAGTGGGTGGTGCCATCCCTGGGCTGATGGTCCTGGGTTCCATAAAAACAGGCTGAGCAACCTAGGGGAAGCAAGCCAGTAAGCAGCTCCCCTCCATGGCCTCTGCATTAGCTCCTGCTTCCAGGATCCTGCCCTGTTTGAGTTCCTATCCCTATACCCCTCAGTGATGAACAGCAGTGCTGAAGTGTATGTCAAATACACCCTTTCCTCCCCCAATTTGATTTTTGATCATGGTGTTTTTTCACAGCAATAGAAACCCTAACTAAGACAGTGGAGGTGCTAGGAATCCAAAGTCAGGTCATCATGCCTTCTTAGCAAGCACTCTACCTACCAATCTATCTCCCCAGCCAATAAAGCATGGTTTCTGAAGAGAATATCAGTATTACAAAGGAGCTGAGTACTTTACATAAAGGTAACAGGAAGGATCTGTGAGGGGCTCTCAGGAAGTATACAGACCCCAACCCATAGACTCAGGGTTTGAAATGGAAAACTTACTTGAAAGATGTTCTCTTGGAAAGGGCATCTCTGGACTCTGCTTATACCGGGTTGCCTAATAAATTTACTCCCCAAATTTATTTCACTGTGTTCAGCCACACAGGCCCTTGGAGATCACTGCAGCCATGGTCTACAGCATCCCAGCTACTTCTAATGCTGGATGCAGACCTTGATATCACCTGTGCATGGCTGGTTTTGCATGTTAGTAGACTATGTTTACACTGTGGGGTGGATAAAACACTTGGAGATGTGCTTGGGTCTCAAGTTGGCTAGGAGTCATTTTATCACTGTATTTTAAAGACCAGTATTTATTTGGTTTAACCCTAGATCTCTGAGCTATCTAGTCTCTGGTTCTTAGTCACCTAAGGAGTATCAGATGTGGGTTCCATCTCATGAAGTGAGATCAGGTATTGGTTGGTTACTCCCACAATATTTGTACCACCATTGCCCTAGTATATTTTGCAGATAGTACATCATTGTAGATAAAGGTTTTGTGGCTGACTTGGTGTATACATTTCTCTTTTGATAGCATGCAGAGTATGTTCCTGAACCAAAGACAATGGATTGTAGGGGTGAAGACTCTATGTAGGCACCAGCTCAACATCTCCATGTTCAATGAGTTGCATAGTGTGTTCAGCAATGGGGTCTTGCTGTCAGTTTGTGGAGAGCAACCTATTGTCTTGGCAATAGTCTGGGTTGCTTGAGGATTTCCATGAGATCCTTTCTGCCAACAACTCAATTGGATATAACCTAGTCCTGGTATTACAAGTTTCATTTGGTGACAAGAGCTGGTCATTTGGAACTCCATCTCCCCCATTATTTGGAGACTTCATTAGGATCCTCTTCATATATTTGAGGAAGTTTCTCTGCACTAGGTTTCCATACTAACCCTCAGATGCCCCTTAATTCTAGTTGTCTCTCCCCACATTCCTTCCTTTGAGTCTGTCTCCCCTTCCTTCCTCACTTGGTTCTCCCATTCGACCCCTGCCCAGTCCCCAGTCTACCCATAAAACCTATTCTGTTTCCTCCTTCTAGGGAGATCCACATCTTCCCCACCTAGTAGCTTCCTCTGTATCTACTATTCACATAAAAGCAAATACATACCATGTTATCTTTGTGGGTCTGGGTTACATCAATTAGGATGATTTTTCTAATTCCATCCATTTGCCTGCAAATTTCATGTTGTCCTTTTTTTTAACAGCTGAGTAATAAATACTCCACTGTGTAAATGTACCACATTTTTCTTTTATCCATTCTTCTCTTGAAAGATTGTAAGAGCCAGAGGAACAGATAATTTACTATGAGATTATGTCTCTTCAGAATGGCAGAAGCTACACTCATAAAGTCTCTCCAACATGCCTGCCTAAACATAGTGGAACAAGGATGAAATCGATAGACATGCTAATGTGGGTGGACAAAGCCCAGGAGGCTTCAGTCCTACACAAAAAAGTACAGGCAACTAAGGAATGAGAGAATGGGAGGAATAGTCTTATCCAGGAAGAGCACACCAATTGCTTAGCTAATACCAATATCAGCCCTGCAAACATACACACAGGTAACAGTGTGTATGTAACAGAAATTAATTAAAAAGAGGCCATGACTTTGAAAGCAAGCAAGGAAGAGTATATGAGAAGTTTTGTAAGGAGGAAAGGGAAGTGGAAAAAATGTAATTATATTATAATCTCAAAAAAGTAAAAAAAAATTTAAAGAATGGTATTTTGTTATTTCTCATTACTTAAAACTTTAACTTTGAATTTAATTCAATGGCATTCATTTCAATAACCAGAGTAGAGTTATTAATTATACCACACATACATAAATTTGGCATATGCAAGAATAATATGTATACATGATTGATATATAAAGGTTTACTATGTCAACCTTAGTGGTAAGTATATACTTAAATATGTATAATTCTTTAGGAAAAACATTAAAATGCTTTATGACCATAGAAAATACTTCATGTAAAATTGGTGACATAACTTTTAAATATTTATATTATTTGAAGACATTGAAGATTTGACAGTGAATTCCAAGGCCATTTTAATATTTAATAATTTAATTTTGTTACTGAGAATTTACAAATGTGATATATGGAATTTTAATGTACAGATGATTTGCTGTATAGACTTAGGTATATACATATGTATATATATATATATATGTATATATATATATATATATATGCTTATGTAAGATCCTGGTAAAATCTCTTCTCTTTACTAACAATTTATAGACTTCTGAATTTCTTATCCTTTTTAATGGATATTTGTGGACCCTTCTGATTCTTGTTAACATTTTTAGTAATTATATAAAATAAAGGGTTCTGAGATGACCTTTGCATGAATACATATCATTGGACTTATACCATCTTTAGCTCATCTCCAGTGCAGCAGGAGTATAGGTAAAAAGCTATGTATATGAGTCCCTGCAGTCTCTGGTCTCAGTCAACCCTGGGGTCTTAAACTTCACCATGCTTGGACTGTGGGCAATGACTCTAATTGGATGTTGGCTCTAACACTGAGAAACCATTATCACAAAACCCAAGTCCTCTATCCCCCTGAAGATGCACAGTGATCTTTGAGGATAACATGAGTGAAGACCTGAATTACCTCAAGAAGAATGTGACAAGAAGCCTAGTGGTCTTCCACAAGTGAGGTGAAGCCTTCCTGTGTGGGGAGCTGAACACAATTTCACTGTACAATGGAGAAAATAAAATTCTTCTGAGGGTGTAGTTCTGAGGAAAATGTACCTAGCAAACAGGCAGTGGTAACAGTGAGGTTCTAAACCAGAGGCTGGTTTGCGCTGCCTGATAGATTCTTGTTGCTTTTGGTAGAAAATTTGATGAGACAAAGATAAACTAGAGGTAGTCAAACAAAACAAGTTAAGCCTTGAAGGTTGTGACACTCTCAGCCTCTCAGACAGCAAGCAACACAGAAATCAATGAAGACTGTGGCTCAGGACCCCAGAAGTATCAGAACAAAGCCCTGGAGTACTGTTTGTGGAGAGCAAAGACACACTGAAGGACTGAAGGGCTGTCCATGTCCTCTCAATCAAACATTGCTAGATTTCTAGAGAGCTGAACACATCACACCTCCTGTCATGGAAGTCCAAGGTTCAGAAGGTCTTCCCTCTTAGACACTAGATGTTTCTTTTTACCTCTGCCAAAGGAATACCTTGTCAATAAAACCCACAGAAGACTCACAAAGCCAAGGAGCCTCTGCTATCAACTGAAAAGACCAAAAGGAACATCAAATGAGGATATCTTAGGCTCCTTAGACTCACCAGCAGGAAGCAGGATGAGAAACCAAGTGATAGAGATATACTACTTTCATGAAAAAAAATGGAAATATCAGGCAGATACTCAATAACAGATGTAATTAATATGTATTGAGAGTCATAATAAACCAGTGGATTAAAGAAACTAAAAGAAAGAAAATTCAAAGCATGGAACCAGAAGTTTAGTGGGATAGGTGCAGAGCCATGGGCACTCGTTTCCAGATGCTGAGACTTCATGAAAGAGCATGCAACATCTGGATTTCACAGGCGCATGAACCTGTGATCCCAGCCAACAATTCACACCTGTGTCCAGCTCTCCCTCCTCCTCATAGAGTATACCCACATGAGTTACTATTATTATATCTGCACAGATATTAATAGGCCTTCTGTATGTCCTTGTGTACACAGGCTCAAGTGAGGCTTATTGGTCTAGTAAAATTGTTTCCCCTTTGCTTCCCAAACAGGCTGGGTTGGACGATGAAGCACATGAGTCAAGTTGTGTAATGTCTCTGGTGTTCTATACCTTTAGTCACGTGTCCATGTATATGTTGGAAAACCATGTGACACTGTGTTCAGAGAAAATGCAAGGTGTGAGAAGGAGAGAGAAAAAAGGAGTTGGGGATGTGTGAGGATGATAGGGTTGGGGTTGGAGCTTGGTTAGTAAGGAGTAGAAATAGACAAGGGGATGTCTGTTAGTATCCATCAGCTCTTTGTCTTCTTCTGGTTATGCTGTCTATTACTCCCTGTATCTTCCTGGGCAGCAATTATGTGAGTGAGGAAAATCAGGTTTTATGAAAATGCAGCTACCCCAGGCAGAATTCATTGTTCTTATTTGTTTTAGAGAATCATAACTTTGGAGGATTGGATATTCTGTTCTTAGAGAAAGTCCAGCTACTCCATAGATACTTCAAGTGTGTGCTAAATAGATTTTTATAAACTTTGCTTTTATTTCTCCCTTCTTCCACACAGGACTCAAAATTTGAAAGAAAAGGACTCAGCCAGGACATTCCCATGTCATGTTTAAAAAAGGGAAAACCATTTGAAAAGTATGTTCCTTAACGTCTAGAGTTTGTACCTTGTAGTGCATGTGTGTGTGTGTGTGTGTGTGTGTGTGTGTGTGTGTGTGTGTTCCTATGAATTAAGTATGGATGGATTGCAGGTGATAGGCACCTCTAGGTTGATTCAACTAGAGGGTCAGGATTTGGAGAACTATGTCCTCATATCATCCTGGGATAGATCACTATTCTTTATCTCCAAGATGTTGGAGGGTAGGTATTCTAGCCTTGCTGGTGTAGCTGAGAGCCATGTGTGACTGATATCTCAGAAAATATTCAGATTCTTGGGTCAGTATAGGAACCTCCAAGATGTGGGCACAGCAGTCACTTCACCACACTGTAGCCAGAGCAAGCGTGTGGTAGGAGTCAGCATTCAGAGGGATAGTCTCATAGCATTTGCCTGCCGGTGTGTCTTTTCACAAGGCTGTCAGCATACTTAAGCATCAGTTGCCTGTCAGTGAGGCAGGAATTATAACATCCTGTTGGGTATCCTGGGAGTTGATTGAGGTAAAAAATAGAGAATGTCTGAAAGAGTTTCTCTGAGCATGCTGAACACTCAATGCTGCATCATACTGAGAACATTAGTGGTTCTCAGCAAGGATCAATGTCATCCCCAAGGAACAATTGGCAACATCTAGTTACATGTTGATTATGGAAACTGGCATTAGCTAGGTTGTCTAGGAGTATTCAGTGGGCAGAGGACAGGATTCCACTAAATAGCCCAGCAGTGCATTGAACAGCCTCCACAACGAAGAGTTACCTGGTTAAAAAGGTCAATAGTGGTGATGCAGAGAAGACTGCTGTGCATTCTTTACTATGACCTCCCTTATTGTGTGTTCTGTCTGCAGTGCAAATAGGGTAACCACCAGAGTGGGGCCTGTCCCCTGCGAAGATGACGTAGTGTCTGAGACACTGGCTGCGCAGTTAGGATTATATATCACTAAGGTGTCATTTCTATGCTCAACTAAAGACCAGTGGAGAATGGAATAGCATCCCTTATGTGCCCAGTGTTTCTAATGATAGGACTTTGTACTATGGAAATTGCCAGGGAAGTCTATAAGACTTTACATGTGAGATAGCTAATTCCAGGCTAACAACAAAAATAGGAACTAACATAAATAGCCAACAATAAGGGACAATTTAAATAAATTGTGGTAGACAGAATTAAACACGAGAGATGCCTAAAAATCTAGTTGTAGCAAAAATATGCATATAATGAACAAAGCAGAGAATAGAAGTTAGAAAATAATATGTATAGCATCAATTTCACTTTGTATTATAATGAATAATTTAACTGTCTAGTTATGAAGAGTAGAAGCATGTATTTTGCAAAGGTTATATATAGTCTGTAGGTGGGTGGGAAAGTTTTGATAATACACAGCTGAATACATACACAACCAGAATTTTGTAACTGCAATGTGAACATATTTATAGACTCAATCAGCCTTAGATAGAAATTATTTGTAGGAGCTGGAAAGATGGCTCAGTGGTAAAGAGCAAATACTGCTCCTGCAGAGAAGACTTAGGTTTAGTTCCCATTAAACACATTGGGTGGTTCAAAATCACCTGTAACTCAAGCTGTAGGTGATCTTATACCCTCTTCTGGGCTCTGGGGATACTGCACTCACATACACATACCCATATATGCACACACACACACACACACACACACACACACACATATACACAAAATTTAAAATGAAATAACTCATAATAAAAAGGAAGTATTTGTTAAAAAATAAATAAACCCAATAAATATAATGAAGACATACAGCTGTTTGTCTCCCCTTGTCACATCTCTAAACAACACAGCACAGAGCTATTTGAATAAAAAAATGCATTATATTCAATATTGTAAGTCAGGTAGAAATAACTTCACCTATAAGGGATCTTGTATATGTAGGCTCTATACAAATAGCACAGCATTGTAAATAAAGCTCTTGAGCATGTCTGAGTCTCAGCATCTGGGAGGGGAGTATCTTAGAACCTGCCCTCCCAGGTATACAGAGGATGGCTGTGTTTCCATCATAAAGTTAATAATGCTCCATCAGAGGGTAAGACAGGAATGATGGTCTACCTTAGGACTTGTCTTAGGGTTTTATTTTGATTGGGGCTGGTTTACTATTTCAGAGATTTAGTCTGTTATCATCATGGTGGGAAGCATGGCAGTACGCAGGCAGACATGGTGTTAGAGAAGGATCTGAGAGTTCTATATACGGATCCAGAGGCAGCAGGAAGAGAGAGTGCCATTGGGCCTGGCTTGGGCTTCTGAAACCCAAAGCCCATCCCCAGTGACACGCTTCTTCCAATAAGGCCACACCACCCAGGAGTGCCACTCTCTATGAGCCTGTGGAGGCCATTTTCATTTAAATCACCACAGGACTCAAGCCAGACAGGATCTCATGCCTGCTCCTGGCTTCTGACCTTGACCACAATTGCTTTACAGGAGCTTAAGTCAGCAATGTCTCTGGCTACCTGCTTCTTCCTTTTTAACTTTCAGGAAATACTTTTAGAAAACTGTTAATTGGGGGGCAGGGAGTGGGCTTATTACCAGGGACCATATTTTCTTCTATTTATTTATTTTGCTTGTTTCTTTTTTTTCTTTCTCTTAGACAATAATAGTGAATATAGTATGTAATTATTCAGATTAAAATTTGGTGATATTTCTGAACGCCTTGCAATTCTTACCAAAGAAACAAAGAAAGAAACTGAAGGAAGCCATTTCACTGTGGTTAACATGGGATGTTTGATGTTTACTAATGAAATCTGTTTACCTTCATAACTGTATAATAGGGCCATTAAAGACAATAGATACAGTAGTTTAAAAGTAATAAAATTTACAACAAAATGTATTTAATTTGAAATTGGATTGCCAGCAAATGGGTGTCCTAATGAACCCCTGTGTCAATGTAGCTCTAACCACATTAAGGGAGATAATTTGTATCACAGAGACTGAATCAGCAGTGAGACCCCAAAAGGCTATTCCTCTGGTGGGGGTACAGTCATTGTCACAGATGGCCCTGCTGATGGAATTAAGCTTAAGTCAGGAGAAGTGGGAGATAAGATCCTTCTTAATTCAAATGCATTTGGGAAGGCAGGCAGATGATGTCAGGACTTGAGAAGCAAACAAAAAAGTCAACAATGAAGTACAGTCTTGAATGAATCGAGTACATTATTAATAAGAGGGCAAGTACCCAGAGAACATTTTAAGGAGAGAATTAGAACTCTGGCCCTTGTGTTAAAGACAGAAAATGTTTGTGTCATATCAGTAAGCATCTATTTTCAATGAATGCTTTTCTCAAGGTTTCATGAACAATTTGTTAGATCAAAGAAGAATGGGTAGCAAAAAATTAAATGACAAGAAATCTTATCAAATACAGATGGCCCTCCATATCTGTGGTTTCTGCAACTATGCAATCAAGCGCTAATAGATGGAAAATGTAGTTAAATCTATGATGGCTTCAGCCACATTGAGTATGTCTGTTCACTCTTATTGGTATACTATAGAAACAATGTGGTATAGCAGCTATTTATATAATTTTTACATTCACTAAATGTCCTATTAATAAACCATCTAGAGCAGTGGTTCTCAACCTGTAGGTCATGACTCCCTGGGGTCAAAATGATCCTTTCAAAGGAGTCACCTAAGACCATCAGAAAACACAGATATTTACATTACGATTCATAACAGTAGCAAAATTACAGTTACGAAGAAGCAGTTGAAAATAATTTTATGGTTGGGAGTCACCACAACATGAGGAAATATATTAAAGGGTTACAGCATTAGGGAGATTGAGAACCAGTGATCTAGAGATTATTTAAGTATATGGTAAAAAGTAGGGTTGGAAAGACATTCTTGGGCTTGAGAGGGCTTGCACAGTACCAGAGTTTGCTTTCCAGCACCTACATGGTGTGACTCAGTTACCTGTAACTCTAGCTCCAGGGGATCGGATGCCCTCTTCCGATCTCCAAGAGAGTCTGCAGTCACAGGCATGCATATGCATGTGTATGTATGTGTACACACAATTAAAACAAAACAAATACTGGAAAAATATGGTATATGCGCGTATATTTTAACTATGCCATGTTATATAAGGGACATGAACCTCTTTGGATTCTGGCATTCAGAGGTGTAGACAAATTTCTAAACAGTCTTATTGAATAAGAAACACAGAGCCAAATACAGGGGTGAAAGCCTTAGAGATCAGAGAAATAGGAACAGCCACGAGCTAACCTTAGCTTACCACCACGCTGTAGCTTCCCAAGCAAATGAATGTGTCTTCCTGTTTAACCTGCACCTTCATTGCCTTGCTGTTCTGAATTCTCATTGGCTCTTAGCCCAGCTACCACACTTTCTTGTCACTGCCTGTCTGTACAGACCTCCAGGTCTCTATGGTTGGTACTGGGATTAAAGGCGTGTGACCCCACCCTTGCCTGTGTCCTTGAACACACAGAGACTCTGCCTGCCATATGATGGGATTAAGGGCGTGTGCTACCACTGCCTGACTTTTGTTTATGGCTGGCTATGTCCTCTAATCTCCAGGCAAACTTTATTTATTAGTATATAAATAAAATGTCACCACATTTCCCCCTTTTTTCTAATAAAAATAAAAAATAATTAAAAAGTTATAACTAATATAAGAAAAATGATATACAATAAGTATAATAACTATATACAATATATATGCCCTCTTCCGATCTCCAAGAGAGTCTGCAGTCACAGGCATGCATATGCATGTGTATGTATGTGTACACACAATTAAAACAAAATAAATATTGAAAAATACGGTATATGCGCATATATTTTATGTATATACTATGCCCTATTATATAAGGGACATGAACCTCTTTGGATTCTGGCATTCACAGGGAGTCCCCGAGCCCATTTCTTTCAGATAAGGGAAGACAATTGCATTTGACTTCTTGGTTATTTCTGAAACAACTGACACTTTAATTGCTGGGAGCTCAGTAGCTTATGTAGCATGTCATACATTTTATGGGACTGTACTTCAAAGACATCGCTTGAACCAAGTACAACACCTGCAATGTGGTATTTATAATTCCTATTTAACCCAAGAAAATACTTAAGGAGAACATCAGACTGTATTGTGAATCTAGAGGCAAAGCTTTTCTTCATGTCCCCTTTCAACATCTTTTCTTTCTTTTTAATTCCTTCTCTTACCTGCTGCTCCAAGTCAGCTATGCACTGCAGACGGGAATCCTTACACAAAGGGCAGTGTCACGGAGCAGTGCTCATTTCCAGAAACAACTAAAGAATCCCAAAGAGCAGAAGGTGCTTGCTGCAAGGTGAGCACTCTCGACTGGCTTCTCCTGATGCAAAATATCAGATGATGACATCCATTGTGTGACTATCCTTACCTGTTCTTTTCCTTCTAAGAGGTTCTTCAGAGAAAGCAGCTCTTACTAAAGGTTTATGATGCTAATTCCATGCTAAACCACAGGCCAAAAGCTGTCCATGGAAACATCTGTGGTATTCTTCACCACAGGGTACCAATATGACCAGACTCAGTCTCAGCTGTACATGGTACCTGCCACCATGTGAATGACACAGGCTTGAGATTTGATGAATCTGCATTCTCCTTCTCCTACTCTGCCTGACATGTGCTTGACAGAGGTTGTAAATGTTAGAGAGATTGTGGTATAATTCCTCAGCCTGGCATTTCTGTCCCCTGGTCACCATTCGATTATCTTCCAAATTGCTGTGTTTCGGAGAGATAAAGATTCTTTATTGCTTGCTAACTTGAAACAGCCACAAGAGCCGGCACAGAGACAGCTAGGCGACCATGCAGAGTAATTCCATCGGTAAATGACAAAATCTTTGTTTGTATGACATTTCCAAAATTACTACAGAAGATGAATCTAAAACACAAAATGTCACATTTGGCATGCAAAACTATCACAATATATTTCAGTATAAAATTCATAGAGGCGTTTAATTTAGAATGTGTTTAATAACTCTGTCTGCCTGCATCGGTAATCCTGCCTTGAGGTCTAAAAAGATTGTCTTATTTATTCAGATGGTGTTAATTTTTAAAATATTTTTGGAAACCAAAATATTAAGGTTAAGTCTTTGTTGTTAATTAAGATTTTCTAATTAAACCAAAAATAATTGTTATTCTGATTAGTTTTTAAGTATGATTTGAATGGGAAAACAAAAGAAATTGAACAACTTTTCTTGTTTACTCAATTCTAGAAGCATGCTATGTATGGAAATATACATTATCTCAATAAATTCTAGGCAGGATTAAGAAGTCTCTCCTGTTGACGTAGATTAACCCAGCGGTACCACCACCCTGGATGGAACAGTAACACGCTCTTAAAAATGATATTATTTGTGATTGAAGCACAAAGTCCCAGTGAATCCTTCAAGGTTGAATTGTTCAGGAACTTGTGAGTCTAGAAATAAAACATAATGCCATCTTAATTCTCAACAATCCTGCTTTAGTGTTTACCTAATCTGAAATAATAGTTCATTAAAATCATGAATTTGTATAAACTTCTTGGCAATTATGGAACATGGAAATGGCCTGCTTCAGTAAATGGTGAACCAGAAATGAAATTCAAATGTTCCCTAAAAGATTCAGCACTGTCTCAGTTATACTTCATGGGCTAAGACTCGGCCCTGATTTTCCCCTTTCTTGTGGGAGGGCCTTTCATCGGAAGCCTGTGGGCCAAGCTGACGTATTGAGAGTATGATGGATCAGGTGAGGTGTGAGTCTGACATGCTTTGCAGTTCACTTATCAATGTGGCATTACTATCTGTGATTAGTATTGCTTAAGATTGTTGCCTTTCTCATGCCGTGAGTGAAGCTTGCTGCTAGGGTTTCCCATTCCCTGATATCTTAGCGGGCATGCTGTGTGGTTTTCACAAGTGTTGGATTCCTGCTAATTCCATCTTACTACAATAGATGAATGGTTTCTGATGTCACAGCTTATTAACATACCATGCTTAAACACTAGCTAAACTTTCCTTCCCATCATCGGGGAGTTTGCTTTTTGACCTCTTAATTATACATTGTGGGGCCTTGTTTGTTATCATTGCTAATACCTGACAATTACAGGTTGAGTAAAAATAATTGTCTCCCTTCTTTGCCCTCTGAAAAGCCCATTGTTGCTAATTGCTTGGTTTTACCCAGTTCCTGTGTAACTCAAGAATTGTGCCTTTTATGTAGGGTAAGCAGTCTCGGTTGCCTTGCCTACAAATACAGATCAGATGTATCAGGGGCCTCAAGGACAAGGTTCCCCAAGGCTCCTACCTTCTCAGAGTGTCTCTGCTCAATCAGCTGGGGAGCCCTGTCTCACAGTGGTGTCAGACTGAGCAGCTGAAGACAAGAACACATCCAGTTCATCATGGTGGCAACTTTTATGATGTGGGGCTGTATTTCCACGAAAGCCTTTCCGTGGTAAGCTGACCTTTTGTGAACACATATTACTTTGTGTTTAATTAGAGTTTGCTGTCACTGTCTGTCTACCTTCCCTCTCTGTCCATGTAGTTATAGAGAATCAACCTACTGTAATCAACCCAAAGGACCTTATTCATACACTCTTCCATGATCACATTTACTTGCTTAACAAGTATATAATAAGCACCTTCTATCAATCTATCTATCTATCTATCTATCTATCTATCTATCTATCTATCATCTATCTATCTATCTATCTATCTATCATCCATCCATCCATCCATCCATCCATCCATCCATCCATCCATCCATTTCAACTCCTGTTGCAGGTAAAGATACACTTAGTCTTGTGTCCTTTATTTGTCAAGAATGTTGTAGGGATTATTGACCTTCCTGTTTTCAGGGTTTCTAAGCAGATAACTCTGGCACACATATGGTGTGTAGCACATGCATGTGTGTGTAGGCAGCCAAGAGTTGGAGGAACTGTACAGAGAGTAAGTGATAGGTCACACTGCTGTTCAAATGCACTCTGGAGGGGAGAGTGCTGGAAGAGATGTGGTGGGTGAGTCTAGAAGTGATCCCAGAGAAAAGGAGAAGAGCAAGAAGTGAGTACAACAGAAACATTGAAGGCAGCCTCAGCTTCCCCTGGAGCATCTGCACTGGACAGATGCTGTCTCCCTGGGTAGGTAAAGTGGGAAGAGAGAAAAGAGAGTGGATTCGTCCCAGAAGCCCAGATCATGCTTCTGTACTGGGAGCATGGGCATTGACTGTTCACAGTAGGACTGCCTTTCATTCTATTGAATTTTTTTTTTTTTTTTGGTTTTTTGAGACAGGGTTTCTCTGTGTAGTTTTGGTGCCTGTCCTGGATCTCACTCTGTAGACCAAGCTAGCCTCAAACTCACAGAGATCCACCTGTCTCTGCCTCCTGAGTGCTGGGATTAAAGGCGTGTGCCACCACTGCCTGGCTTTCTATTGAATTATTATAAAGATTATCAGAACCGACATTGGTACTGCAGGATGAGGTTCAAGGAGAAATATCCCCTACTGAAAATAGTTTCACTTTTTACTTTTCACTACATTAACATTATAGCTATGTAAGAACTTTGGGATAAATACCCCTGACTTTTTTTCAGTAACTAGGAAACACCTCCATAGCACATTGTGAAGCTGGAAAAAAAACCAGCATCAATCAAAACCATGCCATTAGACAATAAGTGTCAAGTACCAAATGACCACTCTGTCATTTAGGAGTAGATTAAAATAAAAACAACAAACAAACCAAACCAGCAAACAAGCACGGCTCGTTATTGGAAGATGGGCACTCAGTGGGTATGCTCAGCTTCAGACATGTTAGAGTACAGTCTGAGGTAACAGCCAGGACAGCAGAAGGCGCTTTGAAACAGGGACATAAGAATTCATTTGAGGGCCGGGCGGTGGTGGCGCATACCTTTAATCCCAGCACTCAGGAGGCAGAGCCAGGTGGATCTCTGTGAGTTCGAGGCCAGCCTGGGCTACCAAGTGAGTTCCAGGAAAGGCGCAAAGCTACACAGAGAAACCCTGTCTCGAAAAACCAAAAGCTGTCCTGGAAAAAAAAAAGAATTCATTTGAGAAAAATGTTTAATGAAAAGGGGACCTTGACTGACAAGATTTAGTGGAGGGCACCACCAAGCCTCTACTATGGACCGTTTGGAAGATGGGTACAATGATGCTGTTCTAGAAAAGGTGTGTGCAGAGAGATGCCTTGCCAGTGCAGAGCAGGAATCCAACAATCTCCCTTTGTTATTGTTGTTGTAATCACACCATCTCTTTGATAGAGAAGCTCATAAAATTTTACCCACTGGACTTTTCTTTTGATTAATATGATAAATCCATATATTTCAGATAACTTTCAAATTAACCTTTGGTTAAGAACAATGTAGTTTAACAGTTTTTCTTCATTAAATGGTTCCAATGACCTTGTTAAGAAGCATGGGGTATATGTTTTATTCTGAGCCGGTAATGGAGATGACTTTCCCCCTGGTGAAACCACCAATTGCCAGTAGCAGAATTTGAGGACAGGTACAAGCAGGCATCAGGCATAGTTCAGGTACCAAGTTTGACTCTTCATTCTCTCTATTAGAGAAAATTTTCAAAAAGGTGAGAGTAGCTAAGAATTGAGTTAATAATTTTAAGGGGTCTAAAAGCAACACTGTATTATTTCTTTAACTTTCAATCCGTCTTAAATGTTTTACACTGAGACGTTATATCATTTGTTTTTATTTCTGTCATTTGTTTAGATGTCCATTCTTTCTCAAGTCTGTGGTGAAAATATGAACTCTGCATGCAGGAGCCTCATCTATTCTTGTTGGCTTTGTACAGGCTAGCTCACATGAGCTGTTGAGTGATTGTAATGGTGCCATGCATAGATCAGTGCCCTTTGGAGTTGGACAGGCTTGATTCACAGAGGGAAACTATTAAGACTTTGAGCTGATGGACCCATCGGAGGCGGGACACAGTGGATGAGCCCTTAGTTCACTGGGTGTCTACCTTTGAAGGGGACTGTGGATGCTAGTCTCATCCTCTATTTTTGCTTCCTGGATCATGGGATGAGTCATTCTAGCCATGCCCCACATTTTCACCCTTGTTAGAGGCTGAGAGCAATGGATATCACTGACGTTGGATTAGAATCTCCCAAATTATAAGCCAAAGCACTCTTTCCTCTACATACGTTAACCGCCTCGGGTATTTCTTTACAGTGCTGGAGTGCTGACTCATGCAGAGTGGAGGCTCTGGGCAAAGTGCCAGTGGGAAGAGTTGCATCATGCAGGTCTGGAAGGAAACACACTGCAAGTTAAAGAGTGGGGTTGCAAAGGTCATCCACAGGGTCAAAGCTGCACTGAGTCTGCAGGGACAGGCTGGGGAGTCCTGTGACAAGGAAAGCGTACCCTTTCCTGCCAATCAGAGAAGGAAGCATCTTGGGATGGTTAAAAGAGCTGCCCAAACTTTCTGCTTGTCAGAAACATAATAACGAAACATAATCACTTTCGGCCATAGCCCGGGAAAACATGCTCTAGTAGGCTGACAAATAACATTGAATTGTGTCCGTCCTTTAACACCCATCCCTAGGATCCTGAGTCTCCAAAAACAACAACAACAACAACAACAACAACAAAAAACCAAAAAAAAAAAGCAAAATAAAACAAACAAAAACCACTAGGCCACTTCACATTCAGTGTGTTTAAGAAGAGCATAACACTCCTGACAAAAAGTAAACACAAGGAAAACTCTAAAAAACAACCAGGTTTGACAGGAGAGAGAAGTCACCAGAGCCTCTCTGCTTCCCAAAGTTGAAAGGCTACTGCTCCAAGTCCCACTTGCTCTGCAGACTCAAGCTAGCAGTGCAGTCATGTTTTCTCATTAAGGGTACAGCTCTGCCTGCTGCTCTTACTGCTGTAGTTTGTAGGAGACTGACAGTTAAACAGGCAGTTTTCAAGCAACATACTGTAATGTCATTTTATTTATTTATGCATTTATTTTTGAAACAGTGTCTCACGTATGTCATGCTGGCCTCAGCTCATTATACAGCAGAGGGTGATGACCTTGATCCTCCTGTCTCCACCCCGAGGACTGGGATTCCAGGCATGTTCCTGAACGCCTGGTTTATGTAATGCTAGGGTTTGAATGCAGAGCTTCCTTCATGCCACCTAAGCATGTTCCCAACTGATCTATACTCTCAGCAGTAGCCATGTAGTTTTCTAATAATAACAACACATTCAGAAACATAAAACCATGCCTTGGATTTGTAATTAATATTGAGACATTTGAGACGTCCATTTCATTCCATTTAAGATACAAGTCAAAGAGGCCTATTTCTTTTCTTCATGAGTAGAAGGGATTAGCTTCCCTAAGGCAGCTGAAGGCACAACACAAGGCACCATACTTGTGCTAACTGGAGAGAGAGATGACCATCTATCTGTGAAAAAAGTCAAAGACCACAGAAGGCATTATTTAAATGAAGGAATAAGGCCTAAATACAGGAGACACACTGAATCTGAGGAGGAAGTGTCTACATCACATACCTGTAAGGTTGTCTTACTAATGGACCTCTAGTGAGAACACAATGTTACAGCATCACAGGTGGTACACCTTTTGGCATCAGGCTGAGCCAGGAGGTCAACACTTGAAGGTGAAGTGCAACTGATCCTGCTTATAGGTGTAGGAGAGGGTTTCTAAGGGAGGCAACAGATGTGTGCCTAAGCCCAATAGTGTACTGCTCCAGGCATCCATGGTACAAATTCCATATGCAGTGTTTTGTTGTTGTCCCAAATGATTCTGCATATTAACATGGCTCTTGTTGTATTGTGAGGTAGAGGTCATCAAATAAGATGAGGTAAGGGAAAAATATGAGTCTCAGACCCCTTATATCACACGAACAATACCAAATACTTTATTTCAGCATAGTAGGTCAAGTTCATTTGGATTCTAAGCTCAGGCCTGTTGGTGCTGAGTGCTTGCTTGAAGATTTTTGTGTAACTCCTTGGTAAAAACATTGAGAACTTGCTTGTCTTCTGACATTTGTCCTGGAAACGTTTCAAATACAGAGATTGCCATCTTTGTTGACAGTATCCATTAGCAGTCTACAGATGTAGATCTTTGGGAAGAAATATGCAACATGATGTATGTTCCCTTTGACTTCTGGTCCTGGCAGGATGATGGAGTAGGTTAAATATTTAGGTTATCTTAGTCTACCATTCTGCTAGGATAGGGTGTTAAAAGGCATATTCATTTTCAGATTTTCATTCTACAAACATCTTGATTCTCCATAAATGTGGGCAAAAGGTTTTGGAATGTATAAATACTCAAGAACAATAGGGATAGCCTTGTGCATGAAAAGCCAAGAAAAAAAACCCTGCAAATCAGAGAGAGGAGTGGCAAACTGGACAGTGGCAGTGTGAGAGAGGAAAGGACTGATGGTCAATTTTGGCTAACTAAAGGTTTGGAATATAACAACCAGCCAGGGGACGAGGCTTTATACTTACTAGATATGAACTTTAGAAAATTTTCTGCATGAATTCTAGATGCTCCAATGGTGTTCAAAAGGAACAGACAAGATCAAAAATAAAATAAAATAAAATAAAATAAAATAAAATAAAATAAAATAAA
>CABHPH010161470.1:0-46849 GCA_902168325.1 Peromyscus nudipes | reverse complement strand
ATAGAGGATGATTAGGACCACGGGCCTGAGTGCAGGTGTCTGAGATGGTCTGCACTTGGCTGTGTTGGGGGAGGAGGTCATTTGCTCCACCCCTTGGCGTCTCTATAAAAACCCTGGGGCAGAGACAGTTGGGGCCCATTGGAAAAGGTTCCAGGCCCTCTTGAGGCTGTCCTTTATTTTCTATCTGTTTATCTCCACAAGATTCTCCGCAATAAATCCTATCTAATATTTCCTGCTGCTCACACTCAAGAAAACTCTGGGAAGCTGTGGGGTTGGTGGGTAAACGCCCCACAGTTCTTGAATACAAACCTATGAAGTTTATAACTCATCTCCCATCCCTGACTTTTCCTAGTTCTCTAGTCCTGAGGTAAGGAAAGTGGGCATTGCTATCTATGCACTTAATTGATGAACAGACTTTAATACAGCTACATATTTTATGCTAAGTATATCTACCTCAATACCTATCATGTCATCAATTCTAAATTTCCCAACTGTTTTCTACTCTCTTTATGAAAAAAAAATCATTTTGAACTTTTGTAAGTCACAAGTATGAGTTTCTGAGCAAAGGGAACGTATTAAATGGAGCATGAACGATGTAAATAAATGAAAAGAATAATGTTCCACATAGGGCATTAATAAACTGAAATCTATCTTGCCACTGGGCTTTGGAAATTGATAATCTGCCTGAGAATTAGAGATTAAACCCCAAGCACGTGATTTTACAAAGTGCCACATCATTCCTCCCCATCTCAAGCAATGACATCAGTTCTGCTTTGCAAAGAGGTGATCTCTCCCTCTGTTTCTTAGTTGACTAAATTCATGGATCCCAAATTTGCTCAAGTTGAGCTGAAGGAAGGAGCAGGAAGAAAGAACTTTTATTTTTGTTTACATAACAGTTATCTTGTCTTTGGGAAACTAGGACTATCATTGATTCATATTGGTGACATAATACGTTCAGTTCAATAAAAAATGTTATATATCAACATGTGATAAAGACAAAATGAAGTGGTATATAACTATACATTCCACTTTTGCATTTTAAATCATTTTAAACTAATTTGGTCTTACTGGAAAATTGATTTGAATATACTAAACATGATATGTTCAGGGATTTGTGATATAATGATAAAATGTGTTTCTTTTTAACATATAATAAAATATATCATTTGTATTACATATATTTCCTTGGAGTAGCTTGTTGTCCAGCCTGGTTAGTAGTGTAGACAAGCAATGTTAAAAGGTAGCAGTTTTCCACTCTGCCACAAGCACTGTGCTTTTTACTGTAAACGGAGGATCTTATTTTATTGCTACAAAATACTCATGAGATAGATGTTTTAATAAAACTTGTCAAATTAGGAAACAGTCATAAACCAACTTATTCCATTTTTTCTTAGAAAGTCCACAGCAGAATGAATAAACTTGCGCATTCTACTCAGAATTTAAGTCAAATTATGTTATTGCAATGCGTTAGATATTATCATGGAAATGTATATTAAAGGTTAAAGTAGTGCATGGAACAATGGCATGATTTGTTTAGTACAGAAACAGGAAACAAAAAGCAAACAAAAGAACAACAAGAAAAACCTTTGTAGAGAAAAATTATTAAATAGAGCTTTGGGAGGTCAGGGAAAGTTACAGAAATTATCACAGGGTGACTAGGTTTCTACATTTGGAGAGAAAATAGTGAGAACGTACCCGCGGGAGTTCTGTGGGGAATATTTGTTGACATTAAAGAGCTATGACTTCCTGTTATTTATTTAGTTATGAGTATATATGTAAGTGCTGTACACACGCATGTGCCTGTGGGTGCGTACACCTGTGTACGTATGTAGAGGCCAGAGGTGTGCATCAGATGTCCTGCTGTGTTACTCTCCAGCTTATTCACTGGAATCAGAGTCTCTTGCTGAGCCTGCTAGGCTGGCAGCCATCAAGCCCCAGTGAACCCCCTGTCCTCTTGCTTGCTCAGCAAGTTCTCCAATATGGTTTTTTTTATTATTAAGAAATTTTCTATTCATTTTACATACCAACCATAGATCCTCCTCTCCTCCCTCCTCCTGCCCACAGCCTTGATCCCGGACCCATCCCCCATTCCCACCTCTTCCAAGGCAAGACCTCCCTTGGGGAGTCAGCAGGATGCAAAGATTCACAGCCAAACTCCACGAGTCAAGTTCTCCTAATCGTAAAAGATAAATGTCACAAAAATAATTAAGACCTTAAACTTGGAAATAATTACTTATGTGATTTTTTTTCACTTTTTAAGTAGTTAGAGAATATACTAGATGGTTTCACAGATGAAAAACAAACATTAAAAGATTAAAAATAAGTGAAGAATGGTTTAGTTGGAGGATGGAGGATGAGACAGGGTAATGTAGATGAAAAGAAGTAAAATTCTTTATATAATTAAATAAAACTGTCAAAGAATAAAATAAATATTTTTTAAAAGAAAGAAGGAGAGATATTTGGATAAAGGAAAAGATACAAAGGCAGGGGAGAGAGCCCAGGGTAATAGAAAGGGTTAAAAAAATAAAAATGCACTTGATATAGTATGAAAATGAAACCCATTATTTTATACAACTTACATACATCATTAACATGATAAAAATGGTGAAGTAGAAAGCATGTCACAAGCTATCTTTTAGGTTTACCAGGTACAGAGTAAAATAACTGCCCCTTCATCCATAATAAAAGCACATTACTTTTAAAAAGTTGACTGTGCTAGAAAAGCCTTTTCAGTTTCCTGCATATAGAATTTTCTCTCCTCAACTGATGGAACTTTAGGTTTTATGAGAGCCCGGTGAGTCGACATTGCTTGGACGGGATCTGTACAGACAGACTCACGGCAGCGCCTTCCCTGAGCCTGTCAGTTGGTACCCACTCCCCCTTTTCTTCCTCTTGTTTCTAAATGCAAGACCAAAAGCAGATCAAAATACCTTTCAGAACTTTGGGTTTTTTTTCCCTGTTAAAAGAGCTATCATTCAGGTGCAAATATGACAACCAGAAGAAGGAAATGAAGAAAAGAAAGCCATACTTGGTACCACATTCTTCCTCACCTCGCTTGATCTTTCACTGCTAGAGATGCCCCCTCTCTTGGCCTGTTTGGGCCTCAGAATTAAAGTGGTGAAGTAATGGGGAGTCTCACCTATGTTGCTTGAAAGATGTTATTCAAAAGGAGGTGAAATAAAATATTTAGTGCTTTGGCACTCCTGTGACCCGCTTCTCTTTATTATTTCTAGAGTTCATAGAATGCTAAAACGATTGGACGAATGTGGTTGGGGCGCAACCCAGTATTGCCGCATAGGACTGTGCACTGGTGCAATCCTACTGTGTGACTTTCTTGCACCTTATTGATCTGTTAGCTGGAGAAGAACTAAATTTCAGTTAAAAATTTACCCGTTTAGTTTGTAACATGCTTTGTAATCACACTTAGTATTCATCCGGTCAGTATGCTGGCCTTGGAGATTCATTCTTCAATAGTCCACACTCATGGTATAGGGTTTCAGAGATTAGTTTTCTAAGGAGCACATTGTCAAATTCTCAAGGAGATTGTATAAGTGATTGGGCAGCCATCTTTTCTCCTACTACTACTTTTACCTTTTGGAATCATAATATAATCAAATCATTCTGCCCCTCCCTTTCCTCCTTCCAAACCCTTCCATATCCCCTTCCTTGCTCTCTTTCAAATTCATGGTCCCTTTGTTCATTAATTGTTACAAAAGTATATGTATTCCTAAACACAATCTGCTCAGTCTGAATGTTAGTTTCACGTATGCTAACGATTTGGTATTGGATAATCGATTGGTATGCTCTTATGGGGAAGACTTTGTCCCACTCAGAATTCCTTAGCTACTTGTTGGTCTTTGTGTTAGGACTGAGGACTCCTTGGCTTTCCTCCCTCCACTGTAGGCTCATGTTTAGGCAGTCATGTTGGTGAGACTTTATGGCACCCGAGGCACAGCAACACTGGGGAGGAGGGTGTGAAAGACTGTGAAAACCAGAGGACCAGGGAGTTAGCTCTGAGACTGCATCTCCTAGAAATGTCAGATTCATTTCTCTTCACAGCTGAATAGTATCCCATTGTGTATATTTACGACATTCTCAGTATCCATTCATCAGTTAAAGGACATTTAGTTTATTTCCATTTGCTAACTATTGTGAATCAATAAACATGACCCGGCAAGTGTCTGGAGCAGGATGTCCAGCCCTTTCATATGCCAAGGAGTGGTAGAGCTGGGTCATATGGTATATTTAATTTTAATTTTTGGGAACTCTCCACACTGGTTTCCACAGTGGCTGCACCAGTTTACAAGCCATCTTCATCAACAGGGAATGATTCCCTTTCCCCATTCCTCCTTCAGCATTTGTTGTAGGCTGTTTTCTTAATGTTTAACATGTTGACTGGGGTAAGATAAAATATTGAAGTCGTTTTAATGTATACATTCCTAATTGCTAGGATGATAAACATTTTTGAGAGACTTTTTTTTAAAACTCTTTTTTCCATTCATTTTACATACCAACCACAGATCCTCCTCTCATTTCTCCCCCTGCTCCGTCCAGCCTCCCCCAACCTGACATGGCCCTCATCCCCTGCTCCAAAAGGGTAAGGTCTCCCATGGGGAGCCAGCAAAGCCTGGTACATTCAGTTGAGGCAGGACTAAGCCCCTCTCCACTGCGTCAAGGCTGAGCAAGGCATCCTGCCATAGGTAATGGGATCCAGAAAGCCAGCTCATGCACCAGGGATAGATCCTGATCCCACTACCTGGGGGCCCCTTCAAACAGATCAAGCTACAGAACTATCTCCCAAATGCAGAGGGCTTAGTCCAGACCCCTGCATGTTTCACAGCTGTTGGTCTAAAATGTGTGAGTTCCTAGGAGAGCTTGGTTCAGTTGTCTCTGTAGATCTCCCCATCGTGATCTTGACACCCCCACTCCCCCACCCCACCCCTCACCCTACCCCTACCCCCCCCACCCATATAATCCCTCTTTCCTCTCTTCGACTGGACTCCCAGAGCTTGGCCTGGTGCTTGGCTGTGGATCTCTGCATCTGCTTCCATAAGTTACTGGATGAAGGTTCTATGATGACAGGTAGGGTATTCAATCTGATTACCAGGGTAGGCCAGTTCAGGTGCCCTATCCACTGTTGCTAGTAGTCTAATCTGGGGTCATTCTTGTGAATTCCTGGGATTTCCCCAGCACCAGGTTCCTCCCTTACCCCATAATGTCTCCCTCTATCAAAATATCTTGAGAGACTTCTTAGGCATTTATTTTCCTTTTGAGAACTCTCTGTTCAGATCCATCTCTTTTAAAGGACATTTATTTATAAATATCTTTCTATTGTTCAGTTGTGATCTTGAGTATGTATATGTATGCATACATATATATATTATGTGAATCTTTCTGAACATCCTAGATTTTGGACAAGGAAAGTAATATAAATGAAATGAGTGAAGTGAGATATTTTATGAATATCATATTACACAAAATATTGTTATTGTGAATTTTTATTTTTCCTTTCTCTGATCAAGAATAACAATGAACTGTTTCTTTTCTTTTCTTTTTTTGTTTTTCGAGACAGGGTTTCTCTATAGTTTTGTGCCTTTCCTGGAACTCACTTTGTAGACCAGGCTGGCCTTGAACTCACAGAGATCCGCTTGCCTCTGCCTCCCGAATGCTGGGATTAAAGGCATGCGCCACCACCGCCCGGCGAACTATTTCTTAAATCATGAATATTTTTTTCAAATACAGAATGCATCATTTGTTATGTACAAGATATACATACTATAACTAATTAGAAATATTAATTAAAAGTTACTTTTATGTACTTAGCTCACAAAAATAATTATATCCTGTGGTATATATTTCTAAAATTATTTCTTTGCAGGTGGTATTTTGATATATGTATTAACTGACTCTTGTCACTGTGACAAACACTTCAGATAAATTAACTTGAAGGAGCAAAGGTTTATTTTGGCTCATGTTTGAAGAGGTTTCTGTTATGACCTCTTGGTCCTGCTGCTTTGGGCCTGAGGTAATATCTGACACAGTGTGGTCACTTACCTCATGATAGCTGGAAAGCAAAAAGGAAGCGATTGGGAGTCCCCCATCCCTCAGGGGTATGCTTCCAGGGTCGGAGGTCTGCCTCTTAGAAACTGTTTCTTGTAGGTTGCTACTTCCTTTGTGGACCAGGTTGAGTGCCAGGCTTTGCACACACAAATCTTTGAGTAACACTTCAGTTTCACTGCTCATCACTAAGACATGTGCTATGAAATTCTTAGGAAAAAGTTATAGGTTCAATGATATACTGTAAATATTATTTTTCACAGCAATTTCCTATGTAGTGCATCATGGTATAATCCCCAAAAATTTACCAGAGATTTTTCAATCAAAATATAAAGTTTCTGCCTGTTTTTCAAAGGCAGTAATAATTCTTCCAGGTTTACTTGATTTAAATCAGTATGGTCCAAATGGATCTGTAGTGGGGTTCAGAAGTGAGACTGGAAACTTCTCAGCAACAAAAATGTCAGAACAAATGCTTTGATTATTTTAAAATTTACAATAATCTCATTCTCTCTCTTAATGTTTCATTGCATTGAATCAGACTAATGACATTGACCTAAAAGACTAAGTATATATTCTAAAGTAAGTCATAAGTTTTGATGCAATTTGGGGGTTTACTTTTATGAAGAAGGCAAGCAACAATGTGCTGAAAATTATAAATAATCACCAATTAAATTCAGTTCACATTTATTGTTGTTTCAGATTAGTGACATAATGTGTTCATTAATTTGATAAAATAGTTCATTTTTTCCAATTTAAGTTATTTCTAAAGCAATGATCTCTTGAGAAATAAATGTTGTCCAGATTTTATGCATGCAGGTTTATTATGATTAAAAAAAATCATTCCTAGTACTGTCCTCTTACATGGCATTAGCTCAGGGCTCTATGCTTACCTGCACAAGATGAAACCAACAAGATCCGTTAACATTCCAGCTGGCAGCACTAATTGGATGAAATGTGTTTAAATTGAAATAAGAAAGAGACAAAATGAAGGTGACGAGGAATATATCAGGAGACATCTAGGGCAGAGTGAGAGGGAGTTGAGGGTACGTTGGATCAGAATACACTACAGTTTTCAAAGAATAAATAAATAAAATGGTTTTGTAAAACAATGAACAAATGGCACACATATACGTTGAGACTTATTGGGTATCTAATTAGAGTTAGATGCAGGGCAGACCCCAGGGCAGAGGAAGAGTCATAAAACTTGCATTGTAAGGAGGGATGTTGAGCATGTCACTGTGAAAATGATTAGCCTAAAATAGGAGTTCAGAGATACCCCCTGTCTTAATTAGGGTTATTCTTTTGATGAAACATCATGACCAAAAGCAAACTGGGAAGGAAAGCATTGGTTTGGCTTACAGTTCTACATTATTGTTCATTATTGGAGGAAGTCAGGGCAGGAACTCAATTAGGACAGGAACCTGGAGGCAGGAACTCATGCAGAGGCCATGAAGGGGTGCTGTTTACTGGCTTGCTCCTCATGGCTTGCTCAGCCTGCTTTCTTATAGAACCCAGGACCACCATTCTATGGATGGCACCACCCACAATGGGCTGGGCCCTCCCGCATCAATCACTGATTAGGAAAATGTCCTACAGGCTTTTGTACAGTCCAGTCTTATGGAAGCATTTCCTTAATTGAGGCTCCCTCCTCTCAGATGACTTTAGCTTGTGAAAAGTTGACACAAAACTATCCAGACCAGCCCTCACTAAAAGATCACACCAAATTGTCATCGCATCTGATAGACACTTAGAAGGAATTATAAAAATGACATCTATATTTCTAGAGGCATTCTATATAAAATCACATTGACAGGAGACCATAATACCTGTGTATTTATGCTTACCTCAATAAAAACTAAGAAATGCTGTCAGCTTACATTGATGTAATAAGGAATTGGCACATACATTTTTGGGAGCTTGTGAAGACGTATGTCTTATTAGGGTTTCCATTGCTGTGATAAAACACCATGACCAAAATGCAAGTTGGGAAGGAAAGGGTTTATTAGACTTACACCAGCATTGCTGTTCATCACTGAAGGAAGTCAGGACAGGAACTAAAACAGGGTAGGATCCTGGAGGCAAGAGTTGAAGCAGAGGCCATGGAGGGGAGCTGCTTACTGGCTTGTTTTCCATGGCATGCTCAGGCCACCTTCTTATAGAACCTAGAACAGGCAGCCCCAGGATGGCAAACCCACAAGGGCCTGGGTCCTCCCCAGTTGGTTGCTAAATGAGAAAATACCTTACAGCTGGATCTCATCGAGGTATGTCCTACTGAGGTAGCTTCCTCTGACTCTAGCTTGTGTCAAGTTGACACACAAAACCAGCCAGTACAATGTATGTATTTACACTTATATATAACTTGTATCAATTTACCTTTGTGTGTTAATGTTGAGTTAGATCATTCTGATGTTACCTGAAATTAGAAAGGGCAAATTTACAGGAATCTATTAATGAGAACTTGTCTGATTTTAAAACAAGATCTTTAGTAATTGGAGTAAACTGTGAAGTCTAGGTTATTTTGGAGACATCATGTGAGGGATAGTGAGCACAATAAACAGAATTTATTCTTTTGTGTTTTTGCTATACTGCAGCATTTAAAGATATGCTGCCTTCCATTTTAATGAAATGCTATAGTGAGCTCTGTTACAGGAAGACTGGATATGCTTAGTCATCTCTGAAGTTTCAGAATCCTTTGTATCACAGGATGTGAGTCATTAATACTATCTACCTCTATGACAGATGTTGATGGTAAACTGCGTGGGTTCACATAACTAGATCTTGAGATGCCAGGATATAGGATAAAACATTTCTGGGTGTTTTGTGATGTTTCTGGAAGAGACAATTATTTGAGTTATGGGAATAAGTAAAGGAAATTGTCCTTTTCAGTGTGAGTGAGCAAGCATCAGACCAGCATCAGACTATCCTGAATTCAATACTGAGGTGGAGAAGGGCTAGATTTTCTTTTCCTCTGTTGGACTGAATAAATGTGGACATCCATTGTCTCCTGTCCTTGGTACTCCTGGTTCCCATGACTACACAGCAGTCTTTATTATCAGTCCTCTAGCTCCCAGGTTATTGAATGGACTTTCCTGAGTTTCCATGTTGCATCTAGTGGTTGAGAGAGTTTTTCATTATACATAATTGGCCTATATCTTACAGTTAATGTGTGTGTATGTATAAATTTTCCAGCAAAAGAGGATCAATGATAAACATATTTTTCTTTTTGTGTATTTTATTAATATATATATAATTGATTTATTATGTCTTCCTCAATGACTATAATGGGCACATAGATAGATAGATAGATGATACGAACTCTTGGTCCTGTTTTAGAGAAAGTTGACACACAGATATCTGGGCTAAAATGATACATCATCTGAAAACTTTCCTGTTAGGAAGGATTTAAAGCTTTCTAGCTTATTCACTTAGGGAAGGAAGACTTAAGACACAAATTGATTATGATTTATGGCTTATGAGAATGATAGCACATAAAGGTTAACTGAAGGAACAAAATACTTTCTGGGGAAAATCCTAGAGCAAATTAAATGGTCTTGTAAGGCAAGGCATACTTAGGTCATGCATTACTGACAGATCTGTGTTCCTCTTTGGAAGCATTCTTAGGAAGCTAATTGAATAAAGAGGAAAAAAGACTGTAATTTATATGAAGTGAATAGTATTGAGGCTCAGTACAGTTATGCTACTAAATTAATATTTTAATGTAAAGAAACTTGCTAAAAATAAAAAGAAATATCTGTAAGCATGTGTATAAATATTTCCCACACTGGAGTTGTAGATGTGGGGTAAATGTTTAGGCCATATTATAGTAATTATGAATAATGAAATAAAGTTGTAATTATAGTAAAGATCTCATGCTGTTTTCTTATCTATGAGGAGATCCTAATTAACATTGTTCAATGCTTCTCTTTATCTTCCCCACCCAAATGCCCAAGCTTCTCTGCCTCTTGCTTGCATTGGGCCAAGTTCATCCGCAGACTCTGTTACCTACTCTAACCTTTCCCTCCCTTGTTTTGTCTCCCTCCAGCATCCCCCAAGGTGTGTTTAAGGAGTTCCCCTTTTTGATAGCTTCCTGATCTCATGTTCTTGTCATAGCATCTTGTCCTTTTCTGACAGAGCACTAAGCATTTTGATTGGGTCCTGAGCTGTTATTCCCATCTCTAGCCTAGGAGCTCATTAAGACCCAGTGCTTGTTTGCTATGTTGATTACTGAGTACTTGCTCTACACATTCCAGGCTCTCTGAAGTTAGTGGACAGTCTTCATTTTTTTCTGAAAAAATCAAGTTTGTTGTTAATACTTTTAACAAAGCCAGCAATGTTCATATTTTATAATTTAGACACCTGGAGATAATGACTCTCCCCATATCCACATTGTGGCATGGCATGCAGAAATAGCCAAGGCCATTCAGTTGAATCATAACACTTATTCTTCATTTGATAAAAATATATTTTGAGGTAAGTTTGGAGTAACTAAGGTCCAAATGAAGTTTTTCTAATTGTGATGAATGAATTTCACATGGAAATACCTTTTTGGAAAATAAAATTACTAAGATGAACCAATTTTCTAACCTTGCCTGACATGGACTCCACAAAGCTTTAACATAAATCTAAGGATACAATTCCATGCAGAAATCTCTTAGAACACATCATGTAGATAACAGTCCCACAATGCTCTCTAATTTCCTTCTCTTGAAAATCATAAATTAATTTCAAAAACCCATTTGAATGACAGCTAAGGTACTCATTTAATTTCAACTCTTGGCAACTAACAGTAGCCTGAATAACAGCTAATTTCTCTGCTGTGATCATCCCATGCATTGTAGATGTCTTCTGTAGGAACAAATACTGTAATGGTGAGCCATGTCACATTGACCTAAGACATCACTTCTGCTAATGAGTAGTAGAAGACAATTAACTATTCAAAACCTGTCCTGAGAAAGTCATAAAATAAGTTTGCAAGAAACCCACTGATTTTGCTCCTTTCTACACAGACATTGAAAGTGGCAGTACTCTTCTCCCACATAGATCGAGAACAACAGGATTCTAAATAGCACCTGATTGAGCTGCAGACCTGGGACGTGCTCAAAGCATTGCCAGCTGCCAGCTTGAGTGTCTCACATCATCAAGACCAAATGGATTGAATAAATTGGACAAGAAGGTGGCCGGTCTAGTTCGTGCTGATATCCACATTTTGTGGATCTCACACAAAATTATTTGCTTCACATTCTATTGACAGGTAGCAGTTGATGCAAAACTGTATAGTTTCATCAGTTATCAACAGTGAAAATTAATCTTTCAGTATTATAGGATTCAGGCCTCCACCTCGAAAACATTTGTTTCATAATCTTCCATGTATGAAAGAGTTATTATTCTAATAAATAAATATTTATTAAACACAACCCTTACCATGCTTCTTAGAAATTAATGTCTGAAGGTATAGAAAACCTTTGCATCTGCTCTATTAGTAAATTCAGAGTTTTCTTTAGGAATAAGGTTTTAACTTGCAAACAAATAGCAACCCCGATAGGTTTTAAATAGCCAGAAAATGCCAACAATTTCATTTTAGTAATATAGGATTTATCACGCATATTGCAAAATAAAATAAAATGAATGGATGTTCATTTAGACTAATCCAGCTTTTGAGAATTTAACAATTGCTAAAGTTTAAACATTGATACTGAAGTGAAAATATCACACTTGTTAATATTACGGATTTGCTTTTGTCACACTATACTATTTTCTATCATATTTTGTGTTATTTTAAAAAAGTTCATCTATTAAATTTTTTTCTAGGCCAAACACATATGAGTAGTACAGGCATAAATAAAAAACAGTTCCTTCCCTATTTTTAAAACCTGTGTTCCTTTTTGTGAAGTACATGTTTTTCATAGCTAGTTTTTAGGGAATTGAAGAAAGGGTGAATACCTTGACTTTCTCCACAAAACCTCAGTGGGTTATTGGGCACAGTCCAAGCCCATTCTAAGGAGAGGCAGCTGACACAATCAAGTTCCTGTCTTGCTATGGGCTTCCTTACTGGTACTCTTCCCTCCACACCTGTATCCTTGCTGTCATAATAAACAAAGCCCAAAATTAAAATAAACTAACAGCCTGATGAGGTTTTGGTGGACAGAACTTTACTTGACCAGATTGAAGAAAAGGCATCTGATATTGAGCAGAAAAGGCATCTGATAATGAGCAGAAAAGGCATCTGATATTGTAAATGCAGCTCAAAGGGCACGTCAGGTCTGAGGCCTAATGATTCCTCCATGGCTTGATTGGACATTTCCTTTTTCTCTATCTCCTGTGTACTGAATAATATTTTTACTGGACTCCCCTACTCAGATGTGGGTTCTGTTCCCTGAGGATATCTTTTTTGACTGCATGAAAAGGTTTTGAACACTTTTGTGTCCAGAATACCAGAATTTAAATGCAAGTCTATTAAATGTCAGGTGCAAGGTGATATTGGCTCAGAAAGAAGGAGTAACAGGAGATAGGTGTCAGGGACAAGGACAGAACCTCTAGTTAGTGGAAAAATACAGACCCCCATAAGACAGGGAACTAGATCATCTTGCAGTCAGGTTGCCTAGCAACAGGACATTGAGTAGAGCCCTTGACCTTTTCACCCTGTAAACATCCTGTTAGCTTGCCCCACTTTATGCAGATAATAGCCTCTTGCTGCCCCCACCCTGCAGGAACTATATAAACCTCCTGGAGAAAAATAAAGTGGCACCTTGATCAGGAATCTTGACTTGGTGTATTTCCTTTGTGTCTCCTGTCCTATCATTCCATCCTTAGGGTGGTCGAGAACCCGTTGAAGCCCTGCTGGACGGGGCAGATAGGTGTGCTTGGGGGTGATGGTTCAGCGGGTAAAGGTGCTTGCCGTTCCAGCCTGGCCACCAGGTTTGATTCTCAGAACCAACGGAAGAGTGGAAGGAGAGAGCCATCTCCACACAGTTGTCTTCTGGCTTCCACATGTTTCATGACACACATGCAAACACACATACATCATGCAGGAACATATTACCTATACCTATATACATAACAATGGGTAACACTAAGTTTACTCCATGTGATATTAAAAAAAGGCAGGAAGTTGGGAGAGGTGGTGTTGGAGGGGTATTCAACTGAAGGGGTGAAATGGTGTATAGATATGACCATATATAATTGCATACAGATATGACATTCTAGAGATTAGATTAAAAATTAAAAGGAAAGAGGTTCAGTTTCAAAAACAAAAATAGAATATCCAGGGTGACCTATTTGGGGGATAGTATTAAAATGTACAGACAAGTAAACAGATTAAAAAACAAATTAAAATATGAAAAAAATCCACCGGAAACAGTTCTTTGTACAGTACCTGCTTTCTATAAATTACACAAAGTAGTGGCTTCATGGAGTTGATTTCCCAGCTCACAGTCATTTATTCTTTTGGGTTTTTAGAAATTATTTCTTTGATTTTTTGAGATTGCATCATTTCCCCCTCCCTTTTCTCCCTCTAAGACATCCCATATACCCGTGTTATCTTTGAAACCCTTGGCTTCTTTTTTCATCAATGGTTGTTAAATACATATCCCGGAGCAGCTTCAAGGTTTTTTAAAGAAGCCTCTAGTTGGTAACATGCCTCTTTGTTGAAATTAAGGCCTTTCTACCCAAAGCTAGTAACTATGCTTAAGACCGACTCTAAGACTTTCAAGTTCATAGTTGCATAGTTCTGTTTTACCCATTGGCCCTCTCAGTGAAAGAACATTCATTCTACTGTGGGAGTCCTGCTCCCACCTTTTGAAGGGTTCTTACGAGAGAGAGATAAGAAAATATTAGATAGAAGGAGAGACCTAGTTGACGAGAAGAAAGACAGAAAACCAGGTTAGCTTCAGGAGGGCCTGGATCACTACCCAACGTCCTTTTCCATTTATTCAAAAGGTCTTTTTATAACAATGACAAGGGGTGGGGAAAAAGACCTCCCCCTTGCTAGATCAAAGCACACCACACAGCCAAGTATAGACCCTTCCTGGTAACCACGCCCGTGGTCAAATCATCCCCTTTTGCAGCCCTGCTGGGTGAAACAAGCTCCGATTATTGGACTCTGAGTAAGTTCTCACAAGGAAACCTCTGTGAGTCTCCACACTCTCCTCTCCTGAAACTTCCATTAGTCCAAATGTGTCCAATTAATGAGTTCATGCTTTTTCATTGGCACTCTATCTTTTGAAATTGCCTTTACTTCAGACTGCTCTGTGTATGTGTGTGCATATGTATTCATGCATGTATATAAATGTGTGCATGCATGTGTGATTATGCATATGTGTGTAAGTATGCCTGTGTGTATGTTTCTCTCTCTCTCTCTCTCTCTCTCTCTCTCTGTGTGTGTGTTTATTTTTCAAGATTAACTTCTTGTAGATAACTGCCTACATCTTCATCCTATACAACAAAAATACTCATTAATCATGTCAGAGGATTTTCATAGCATATAATTCTTTGTCACTGTTTGACTTCTGAAGTATGGTGGCTACATTGCCCAATGACCTAAGTCTTACTTGAAGGTATGATATTAATCATTATGAGAAGGAAAGCCCACAAAAATCATAAGTTGAAGATAATCCTATTTGGGAGAAAGTTACTATTCAGATTTTGCATGTATCCTGAGAATAATTCTTAGTGCACACTTTATCAGAAACACATTCATAATAAGGGACAAGAGTGCAGGTACATGGAGTGTTGAAGATAGCAATTCAAACCTCACTGTAGAATTAACATCTTATACTAGAAACAATTTTAATGCAAGGTAGAAGTTGGAATTGCATCCTGCTAATTCCATCAAATTCCCACTCTCTCATAACAGAGGAAATACAACCGTTTTACTTGAAAATTTCTAGAGCTACTGTAAGTCTTTGTGTGATTAAAATAAGGTAAATCCTGAATAATCAAACTTTGGTAAAAGGGAAAATATAAGTATTTCAAAGAACACAGAAACTTCTGACTTAAGAAATTTTGAGGGGATCTATAAAATATAGTGAATGAAGGGAGTGACATCTTCAAAGGGACAGAGGGGAACCCCAGACCTCTCTTCCTTTGAAAAGACTTATTGAGCTCTACTTGGGCCATTATAATTGCCTTCTTCAGAACTCTGGGCAAAACAATAAAACAGAACAAAACAGGTGCATCAAAATTAACAATTTCTGTGGTGTCCAGTCCCTTAGTCCCTTCTACCAGTGAAGTGCCATGTTGCCAGGAAGAGCCTCCCAGCTCCTGGCTTTTTCCTGAGTGGGAACAAGAGGTTGAACGTATGCCTAGGTGTTCTGACATTTCTGAATGGTGCCCCCAGGAGAAGCTTCTAGCCCCTCAGTCGAAAGGCCTGGTAGAACCAGCCCATTTTGCATGGTTGGAAGTCTCAATCTGGAGAAGTAAATGTGAGCTCAGAGTCAGGGAACCTGGTGGAAGCAGAGACAATGCAAACATTTTCAGTAGCTGAAGGCACTTGCAGCCCAGCATGACAACCTGAATTTGATCCGTATGACCCACACGATGGAAAGGAGAAATGACACCTCTGAGTTGGCCTCTGACCTCTATGTGTGTCATGTCACAGTCTCCAACAAACAAATAAATGCAATAAAAACGTAAACTGAGAAGAGATCATGGCCTGGGAGATGGGTTAATGGATCAAGTGCTTGTCAGCCAAGTTTGAGAACCTGTTGTACTTAGAACCCACAAAAAGCCAGGAAGGTATGGCAGCCCAGTTATTCTAATGCTCCTGAAGCAGATACCAGGGGTCCTCAAGGTAAGATGGGAAGCTAGGCTAGCTGGAGTTCAGCAAGAGACCCTGCCTCAGTAAATGTAACTCTGAGTGACAGAGGTAGACACTTGATGTCAGCTTTAGGCCTCTGTATGTATGCAGTTGCATGTAAACCTGAACATACACATGGGTTTGCACACATCTAAGTAAACACATGAATACCACACACATGCACACACACAAATAAACTCATTACAACATACATACACACACACAGAAACATGCCACAACATGCATACACACACACACATACACACACACACACACACACACACACACATATACATGAACACATGTGGGCACACATGTATACTCAAAAGAAAAAATTAAATGTTTAAAAAACAGAAATCCTGTCACCTATAAGACACAAATGATCCTTGAAAAAAACAGTGCCAAGTTAAATAAGCCCATTACAGAAGGAAGAGCATGGTGTGAGGCAATTTACATGAGCTATCTAAAGTACTCTACTTATTGGTTCCAAAGGGAGTTAACAGCAGGAGGCATGCAACCTTACCGGGAGATTCTCTCCTCTCAGCAGAGGCTGGATGGAAGGGCTGAAACATCAGCTTTCTTTCTATGCATCCCTGTCCTCCACCTTGTGAGGACAGTGTCTTCTGCTCTGGCAGATGGAAGGTCAAGGACATTTCCATAGAATCAGAGAGAAGCCCTCAGTAGATCTCGGACCTGTTGCTGCCTATTCTTGGCCCATCCTAGCCTCAAAACCTGTGAGAGAATATGCTCCTGTTCTTTATAAAGGGACTCAGGCAATTAGTGTAAAAGTGACCCTGAGTCTGCAGAGCTCTGGGTAATCCTCAGATCCACTGTCATGCCCTCTTCTCCAGAAGATGTCAGAAGATGTCAGATAAGACTGGGATGAAAGTCTCTTCTCCAGCTCACACCAGTCACTTGTCTTCCAGATCCAAACACATTTTCATCACTAAATTCTATGTGTGTTCCTTTTATATGCCAACTCCAGCTAAGTTTAAGATTGAAACTCCGACACCAGTCACTTGTCTTCCAGATCCAAACACACTCTCATCTCTAAATTCCACGTCTGTTCCTTTTATATGCCAACTTCAACTAAGTTTAAAATTGAAACTCTTATAAAAGTAAGTTTCTTTCTTTCTTATTGTTTTAGTTTGTTCCATGTTTAGCTACTTAATGTAGCTCATTATCTTATGTATGGGAAGCTTATTAATACAGAATATCTTAAGATACCAGCAATTTATGAGTTCATCAATTTATATACTAATTTGGATTTCTTCTTTTATTCAGAAAAGTCTAACAGCTTTAGAGCTTGTCAATGATCTTTAAAACCTTTCATTTACTGCCTCACTAACTCAGCAATAATCCAATACCTTTATTGAATTTCTGTGTTATGCTGCAAAACCTCCTTCAATCACTATTTCCTTATCTTACAAATTCTATTGAAAGCATTTTGATTCATTTTCAAGCCTGTAGATCAAAATTCCAAATTTCTAATTTTGAGTTGGAATTTTATTTGGGCTGCCAACCAGTTCCCAAATAAAGACATGGATACTTATTATTAATTATGAATGCTCAACCTTAACTTAGGCTTGTCTCACTAGGTCTTCTAACTTAATTGTTTCTATTCATCTACATTTTGCCTCAGGGCTTTTTACCTTTCTTTCATTCTGTATGTCCTACTTTCCTGCTTTCTCCATGTCTGTCTGGCTGGCCCCTGTCAAAACCCTGTTCTCTCCTTTATTTGTGTTGAGAAATTAGTGTTGTGGGATATTTGTTTAATTATGCAAAGATTTCTTCCATTTGACAAATGTAACTCTTTTTACCATCCAACCTAAATCCCTCCTCCTACTTACTCTCTCTGCCCAGAAGTTCTACTTATACCTCCTCCCTCAATATTGGCTGTTCAGCTTTTTATTAGACCAATCAGGTGCCTTAGGCAGGCAAGGTAAAAATAGCAACATATCTTTACATAATTGAAAAATTATTCTGCAAAATCAATAAATGCAACAAATCTTTACAAAGTTAAACAAATGCAAGACATCTCTGCATAGTTAAATATTCCACAACATTAATTACTCAATACAAAGAAAGCAAAAGTGAAAAGTTGAATACAAATTTTCCGAAAGTTGAGTTACAGAATTGTAGTTTTTATTACACGTGTCAATCTGTCAATCTGCTTCTTTGTACCTTCTATGATGCTCTTGTATGTTTGTATGGAGACAATAATAAAGCATCCCCATTACTTAATTATCCTTATAAAGAGCTTTCTGTATGTTTTATTTATCAATGGAAAAACAGATTATGAAGAATAGGAAAAAACATCATAGATGAATATTGGCAATATTGTATTGTACTTAATAATTGGTTAAAATATAGTTTATAATGGTCAATTTTTCTGTCTCCTTCCTTTGATGACCCATTAGCCAATTGTTGAAAGTTTATGGTGCAAAGATTTCCTTTCTTTGTTCTTCTAGGGGAAGATGGTTTTTCCTATTTAACCAAGTTGATGTGAAACTCACTGTGCACTTCAGGATAGTTGGGACTTGTCATTGTCCTTCCTTGGCCTCCTGAGTGACACATCCCATAAGACTTTTCTTTTTGATCAAATAAACCAGAAGACAGATTGACTCCTGTTACACTGAGGTGTTATTTTAGTTGTGAAGAATACAGCTAAGTTCTCTACCTTTATATATCTTTATTTAGGGAGGGAAAACAAGAAACAAAATAAATAATATTAGATAGGGCTAATGAAGAAAATTGATGATATGATAAAGAATGCTGGGAAGGTGGGATAATGCTTTAGATTCCATGATCACGAAGGGTTTTTCTGAGATGTAAGGAGGCAGTCATGTTGAATTAGAATCAAGGAAATTTACAAGAGAGTTAAAGATTGATAGTTCATAATCTATCACCACAGTTGTTTAAAGAACAAAATTATGCTTGTGATTATATAATAGTGTCAAGTAACTAGGAGTTTAGTATTTGTAAAATGAATTGAAAGAAGGATAGAGAGAGAGGGAGAGAGAGAGAGAGAGAGAGAGAGAGAGAGAGAGAGAGAGAAGAGAAGGGAGGGTGAAGGGAAGGAGATTGTCCATGTGAAGGCCTCTAGACCTTGATGGAAATATTTTATTTCTAAGTGTGATGAGAATCTTTGTAGAGAATGTTGTCTAATCCTTAGTTTTGAAAACGTTATTGCCTGCCGTTCAGAAAATCAATTTTAGAAGGACACAGAAACAGCTGCAAAGTTAGTACGGGACCTTGGGTAGTCATTTGGGAAAACATCATAGCAACCTGTTCAGAGAACACTTGTAACCCAACTGATTTAACATTGAAATCAATGTTTTAAGCATACCAGAAATGTCCATTTCTAAGGAGATTGTATTGGGAGGAGGTTATAAGCCTAGTTTAGACTTCACTGTTGTGTATGATAAGCTGAAAAAGCAGGAGAATTAACAAACTCGCTGGTAATGGCATCTAAAACTTAGGGGTGTACTTCAGTCTTTAGTTACCTCTAGGTGTGTTCCTGAATGTATATATTTATGCAATGCTAAAACCACTGGGTTAATGTGGCTGGAGAGATGGTTCAGCACTTACGATTCTTGCAGAAGACCTGTATTTGGTTCCTAGCACTCACATGTTGGCTCATAGCCATCTAGAACCAGTTCTAAGGAACCCTCTCCCTCTTCTGGCCTCTGAAGGTACTGCGCATATTTGGTGCATTTATATTTGGGCAAACTATTGGACATAAAATAAAAAATGAATCTAAGAATATTATATAAGGTATATTATTAACCTAATGATTTTAAATGATATCAAACATCTGGATATTCAAACAAATCCAAAAGTTTAACATAAATGACTTTAAAGAAGATTTACATTTTATGAAGAGACTACCATGATATTCTTTTGAATGATGTTAAATACAGGCAAAATATGTCAAATTGTCAGGCATTTTACTTCTGTGCTGTATTGAGTTTGTGGGCTTTGTTTTATAAACTGATAAATCTTATTTATAGGCTATAAAATATTTTCAAAAGGACTAAGGTCAACATGGTCCTAAAGCTTAGTTTTTCTCCATTAAAAAAACCTGTGATATTTTTCATTCTTCCTTGACTGACCTTCACTTGCCATTCTTGAAAATTAATGGAACTCAGTCAGCTGAACTTTTCTCAATTCACATTTCTCTACTTTGGGTTTCTTGACAAACAAAGACTGTATGATTTATTGGAAAGGGAAAAATGATCTCACACATGGCATACATAACTACATGTTGGGGAACAAAAAGAAACCCAGGGAAGATAAAATATACAATATATGGTGTTATCAAAGGCAGTGAAGGACTGCTATATGGGTTTCTGACCCATGTAGGACCAAGGCTTAGATCTAGGGAATGGAGGCTACTTGCAAAGCTTTGGGCCTCCCAGTATCTCCCAGCTCCAGCTCTGCCTTCCCAACTGTAGGTATGGATCTGTGGATGGGATTCACATAGCCAGTTCATCTACCTTAATGTTTCAATTAGAAACTTGAGTAATGCAAGATGATATTGATGGGCGAGTGTCACAGGGTGAGGACATCTGGGATGTGGATTGGTCCCAGGTGTTATGGGGTGAGAGAGTCTGAGATGTAGTCCCCAAGGAAGAAATTAATATTTAGAAATTTTACTGGGGTGGTTTTTGAATCAACATGTGAGGAATTCTGAAGAAAACAACACTTGAGAAGGCTGTGGAGAAGGCTCAGTGGGTAAAGTGCTCACTGCTCAAGGAGGACCTGAGTTCAGATCCCCAGTATCTGCATAGCCTCAGAGTATGATGAGACATGTCTGTGACTCCAGTGCTGCAGGGAGAATTAGGTGGCTTCCTGAAGCTTGCGTCCAGCCAGCCTTGATGCAAGGTCATTGCAGTGGCGAGAGACACTGTCTCCTCTCAAAAAGGAAGAGGAGGGCATTGAGGAAGATATCCTGATATCAACCTCAGGCCAAGGGAATATTTTACTGACATTTATCACAACTTCAGAGATCTTCCAGCTATTGCAATATGATGAATCAAATACCACTTTAAGCAAATGCTGAGAAAGACTAGCATGTGGAAGGGTGATTCATTCTGCTGGGAAATAGGAAAGAGTGAAACAATCATTATACTAATAGGTGTATTCAAAGGACTGAAAGAGCAAACCAAAGAGCTCTGATGAGTCAGATACAGAACAGAATGAGCAACAAACCAGGGAAAGCAGTAGTGGCTGCAAACCAAAGTACACGCACGTGTCCACGAGTCCGTGATAGCGTACATAAGGCATGTGTGGATAAATGGGGGAAGAAAGGTAGCTTCGTGATTCTCTCTAATCTCAAGATGTGTCCTCCTTTCCTTAAATGTTGTCCAAACACAGTCACTTCAGCCAAAGAATTTAGAATCAAAACAGGGAGGAAAGACTTTTAAAATGGGATTTGTGAAATGTCTGTGTGATATTAGGAGTGCGGAAGCAGGCCATGTTGGTCACGTATGCAGTATGTAACTGACTATAAATGAAAACATGTTCCTTTTAGAAAGACAAGCTCCCTAGGAACACAATAAACTCTTGATAATAGCTATAGTTTGGTGCTATGGTTACAGTGACTTTTCTCCAACATTGATCTGCTGACAAATTTTCTTTAATGATGTATTGATTTTAAAATAAAAGGAAAGCATGGATGTTTTATGGATCAAAGAGCGAAGATATGTATTTGTTCTAGAAGCAAGGACCCACAGAAAATCACCTGGCAGGGCCTCTTTATCAAAGCATCTTTAAAGGAACACACAATACTGGCAAAGTCATGAGAATGAACACATTACAAGAATAAAATCAAAGCAGTTATTTTTGCAACATCTGCCTGTATTTAATACTCAACTCATATCCCCATTTTCAGTTCCTCTGGTAGTTTCAGGCTTACATAAGAATTCCATCTGTGCCGGGCGGTGGTGGCGCACGCCTTTAATCCCAGCACCCGGGAGGCAGAGCCAGACGGATCTCTGTGAGTTCGAGGCCAGCCTGGGCTACCAAGTGAGTTCCAGGAAAGGCGCAAAGCTACACAGAGAAACCCTGTCTCGAAAAACCAAAAAAAAAAAAAAAATTCCATCTGTGAGCACAAATCAAAGCATAAAGTACATACATAGGGCAGTGTGTGTGAACTTATCTTGGTAACCACACTCAATGTCTGTGTGAATTTCCTGAAGTCTAAACACCCTATTTCTTTATATTTTATGCAAGATATTAAGAATATACAGCATATATTTAGACACACACCCACATCCTTTATCTATTATTGCTGTCCTTTTGATTAGACATGGAAGTTGTAAGTAAAACCTCTCTTAAATAAAAGAAGCCAATATATTAGTAGCAGCAGGTGTGTATATACATATGTGTGTGTAAACATTCTTACATGTGTATGTGCAGATGAGTGTGCACAAATGCCACAACCATACATGCAGGTCAGGCAGAGGTCATTCTTTGGTCTTAGTTCTCCTCTTTCACTTCGTTTGAGATAAGGTCTTTTTGTTGTTTATCATTGCATATGCTAGGGTAGCTGGGCAATGAGCTCTGGGACTCCTCCTGTCGGTTCCTTCCATCTCTGCATAGGAGCATTGGGGCTTATGCCACTTTTTAATGTGACTTCTAAGTATTGAGACTCAGTTCCTCACGTTTGTACAACACACGTTTTATCTGCTGAATCGCCTTCTCATGCCCCTAACTAACCTTTTGATTGTCTCAGTATCTCAGGGACTAGACTATATAAAAGTGTGATTCTTAGAAATGATGCACAAATAGCACAAGATGAGAAATCTTGGGAGTGTACTGTTCTTTACAATAAAGGTTTCTAAGAGGCTGTGACAATGCTTATTGTAAGTTATGTAAGCCTGAGTCTTCCACACTGTGGTTAAATGCCTATGTAGATGTGAGCATTCACGCCTCAGGAACAGCACCCTGAACAAATAGAAGAAAGTAGTGAAAGCAGCACCTTCATTACCAACAAGCTAAGTTCTTCTGATCACTGAAAAGTAACTGACAAGCAGGATACATGAATGACTAAGGCATAAATGAAATCATATCTAGGTGTGATGTGGAACAGATAATGCAAAGTTTATTTTATTAGTTTTCACATCATTTTGGAAATTGAAAATCCAATATCTTTCAGCTCAACTCTACCTAGAAACTTGCACATTTTTAAATTAATGTGTGATTATCTCCATTAAAACCACTTCAATGTAATTATTTTAAGTGTGATTTTTTTAACTGACAAAATTCATTTTATCACCCAGTGTATTGCCTTAATAATGTAATAATGAGCACAATCCTTTCTGCAATCAACACGATGGTGTGGTGTGTTATTTTTAATCAAAGATGTCACAAATGAGACAATTAGATATCAAGTAAGAAAATGGATTGTTTCATTAGAAAGCTGTAGCCAACACTTATTAGATTGTGTGTATACCACTACATATGAAAGCATAGAAACACATCATAAACTTCAGAGTAGCTGGGTGACCTTTAAGGATGAGTCTTTTTCTGCAGTCCAACTTTGACCTTTTCAGATAATGCCCCTGAACTTGCAGTGTGCCACTGTTTGGCAAGTAAGTGTCTATAATGAAAGCAACTTCTGGGATGCCATGAACTGTTTCCCCAGCCGAGGATGACAAACTCTTAAAGCCACTGAAAGGTTTAATGGAAACAAACCTGTTTACTTGTAGAAGCAAGGTTTCTTGCTTGAAGAGACTAATCAATTCTTTCACTTGATAGAAATTTTAATTGAAGGCAACATCCAGAGGTGAAAGCAGCATGCAGCTAGCGGCTCTTCTTGCCAGGTTACAATATTAATTGGGACTGTCCTAATATTTTCATTGTTGAATTCACTTGACAGAAACACTAAATTACATTAAAGTTGCTTAGGCATGAATTTTCTGGGAGGCAATCTTTCTAAATTTGAACATATGTAGGAAGCATAAAACTGATCAATTAGAAGGATAATTTCACAATTTGCCCACATATCTGCTTCCCTTTACCAATGAGGTATAAAATTTACCTCATGCTCATATCAATAATATGGGTAATTTGTTTTGAAGCAAATATTTACTCTGAAGGTGTGATTTACCATTTGTTAACTCTTTTCTATTTTTTTAATTTACCATGAGCATTGTGTGATATTTTTATAGCCTTTGTGTATGCTCAGTTGTAGGATTAAAAACTCGTATCAATCAATAGCTTACTGAAAAGTGTCAAGAATAAATATGATGATGATGATGTTGATGATAATAATAATAATAATAATAATAATAATAATAATAATAGTAACAGCAGTATCAAGGTAGAAAAGCGACCATAACCTGAAGAGTGTGCCATATTGTCCATTTCTTGTGTGCTCTTTCTGGAAAAGTAGGTTCATATAGGAAACTCCTCTACTGAGGCTGCCACACCCTCAAATATCAGTGGAAGAGAATTTGAAAACTTATTCTCCCATGGAGGGCTCAGCACTGAGGGGAAGATATGCTTTCTGTTTTACTTTCTACCCACACACTCAAGAGAGAAACTCAAGCATCATCAGAAAACCTTCTTCTGCATTAACTACCAAGCCCCAAGGCATCATCTTGGAAATATTTTCAAGCACACCTTACATTTTCTGTTTTACCTCAGGCCCATCATGGTTCATACACAGACCACACCACAGCCATCCTATAGCTATCCGACTTTCTAAAAGAGGACTATAACTATTCATCTTTGTACTTGACATGCTCAGTGCAACACCTGGCACACATTAGGTGCTCATTAAATGCCAATGATAATAGAACGCATTTCAGTTGTGTAATGCTTTTTTCACTTTAACTTCAGTGGGGGTTTTATTGTTGATGTTTTTATAGACGGGAGTCTAACAGACTTTCCATTAGTTGAAATGTCCTTTAAGAGAGCAGGAACCAAGTTCTATTTGATGGTTCACACCTTTAAACTCAGCACTTAGAAAGCAGGTGGATCACTATGAGTTGGTAGCCGGGCTGGTCTACATAGAGTTCCAGGCTAGGTGGAAATAGCATAATAAACCACTCATAGTAGAATTGTTTCAACTTGTTTGTGCACATTCAAATGTATATCTGTACTTGACAGTTACAGGTTTTTGTTTTGTGTGTAGTATGTGTATGCATGCAAGAGTATACCACAAGTCAACATTGGGCATCTGTCTTAGATGCTCTCCACATTATTTTTCTAACAATTTATTTCTCCTATCATTTAATGTGCACATGAGAGCAGATGGCATCAGTGGCCAGAGGCTTCAGATCATCCTTGAGCTGGAGATGGCAGGAGACTATGCTGGGAATCAAAGTCAGGTCATTTAGAGGAGCAATCCATGTGCCTATTTCTCCAGCTCCAACCCCCTTCTCTTTTGAGACAGTCTCGGGCAGATGGTCACAGTTTCTGGGTGCTCATGACTAAACTGACCGTGTTATATCTAGAAAACAGTACTTATAGCAATGGTCTGTGCGCTCTCACAGTTTTTCCAACCATCTTCCACTGTGTTCCCTGGGCCTGGGAGGGAGAAAAGGGCTCCAGGGAGGGTCTTCTGCTCATGTCGTGCTAGGTAAACAGGTAGTTAAAGTGTCTTCTAAATGTTTCTGTCTAAATCCATGTACTTGTTCATCTCTCTGCTGGTGGTTTCAAAAAAAGAAGACCATGCAACTCTCCTCTGCTCTTGATGTACATGAGTTTCACTCTTTACCTTCTACCTTTGTGGAGCTGTAGTGAAGATGGTCATTAAGGGATAGGGGACTTGACATTGTTATATAATGGGCCATTTGGCTTCTTTTGGTATTAGCAACTTGGTTAGACTTGGCCCCTTCCCTATTCACAGCATTTACAGTATTCTTTTCATAGTTGTACTCCTTACAAACTAATGATAGAAAATTCCATGATTTTTTCATTTTGATCTATAGACTTGCATGCATACAAACACATGTAGACAGCACACACTATAACTGACTAATACACTTAAGCTTACTCCAATTTTATCAGAATAATACACCTCTTGGAAGAGTAAGAGGCACATAATGTTTGCTTTTTATCTCCTGTAACCTTCCTTTATGTCTTTACATACGTCATACATGGGGGCCAATTTCTAATGTCTGTGACCTCAGAAAGATGTACATAAGATAGATCTCTAGGCTTGAGAAGTTCATAGTATTTATAGAAGAGATTTATCCACAAAATATTTAGGAAAAAAAACGCCATACTTGCATACAACAATGTCCTGTGTTGTCATCACAGAATATAAAAAGGTGGACTATATAAAAACACAAGAAAGAAAAGACAGGGACAAAGAGGACAACGTTTTCTTCAAGTAGGCAAGGCAAGTTTATCCCTGAAAGCTATTTACACTTTAGTTGCTTAGAAGGGAGGCAGGCTGGACAGAACACCGGGCCAGTTCGTACAGCCCTTACTTCAGACATTTCATCAGGATTTTACTTTTTCATCATCTTCCACTTTAATGACAATGATTCTTAATATTTATTAAACAGACTTTGAATTAAAATGTTATTGGCAGATATTTGCAAATATTTTCTCTCCACATAGAAATGTTTTTTAAGCTATGCCTATTGTTTCTCTGTATTTACAGGTTGCCAAAGCAAGGGATGTTTCCTCTTGTGATGTTTACATCAGTGTAGTGCTTCATGTCCCTTTTCCTAGCCATTGTTGCTCCAAAATTCTTCCCATCTCTGTTTATATACGCTTGTATTCCCTGAGCTGCTTTCTAGTACTTTCTATCCTCTGTATGACACCAGTGACATTTCTTCACGTGTTTGAGTATGCATTTATTAAGGGAAAAAGATAAAAATGGGGTGTCTCTTTTAGGGCTCTGAAAAGAAACGGAGAGGTCATTGTTTATCAAGTCTCAGAAGAGACCATGTCTGAACCTTCAAGGTGTGCTGCAGACACATCTGCCTCATAAGTGAACTGACCTTATTTGTTGCTGTCATTAAAGATTTATTTCATGTTTATTTATGTAGACATGTGTGTGTCTGAATGATTGTATGCTACACATGTGCAGATGTTTGTGGAGAACAGAAATGGTCATTGGGTCCCCTGAAGCTGGGTTACAAGATATTGTGAGCTGGCCAACATGTGTTCTGGAAACTGAACTCGTTCCTTTGAAGAGCAGCACGTGCTATTCACCTCTGAACCCATCTCCATTCTCTGAACTGACATTTGATTGGGCAAAATCAGTTGCTAGGCATATTCCTCCCTTATCTCTGCTGGACTATGAGGGTCTCTCCCCACAGTCTATCTAGAGACTGAGTCTTTGACCAACTCTTTTTTTCAAGAGAGCTTAACCTTAATTACCACCAGTCACAATTTCTCTCCACCTAGTGCTGTATTTTACAACTCCTGCAAAGTTTAAATCTACACACATATTTGCTGTTTAAAAAAAATGTCAAAACCATTTCAGTACTGCTTGAATGTATTTGTTTTAACTTAGTAAAATAATGTAATTTCTGTGTTCTTAATTTGATTTTATTCTCAGTTGCTAGTTGTTTCTGTTACTAGTAGATGACTAATTTCATTAGGATCAGGGTTATAACTCATTTAATTGTTTAATCTCCACAGCTTTGCTTAGGAGAGCTACTTTTTCAATGTTTAAGTGCATTGGAAGTTGTCTTGCTTTGTTTTTGTTTTTATTTATTTATTTGTTTGTTTGTTTGTTTGTTTGTTTTTAGGGATTGCTTTACCTCTTAGCAATTTAAGTAATTCTTGAGGTTAATTCTATTGCATGCTGGGAAACTGAGACTCATCACAATGATATCATTAGCTTAAGAACAAACAAGAACAAGGGACCATGAAATAATTCAGTTAGATATCTCTCCCTAAACAAATAGCTTATTTTAGAGTTTTCATTCTTGTTCACCTGTGGCCCTCAAGCATAGATGTGACCAAGGATTTGGCCATAAGAGAAGATATGTTCCATATGATCCCAAGGGGATAACTCTCACACCAACTATATGCCCTCATTGTTTTCTTTGATGGTTCTTGACCAAGGTTACTATTACTATTATTACTGTTGTTGTCGTTGTTGTTATTTGAATAACTGAAGAGAGGGTAACTAACAGTGATGTTTTTCCTGTTTCTAGTAGGCTGAGTTCCCCAGTGTCCTTCTTTCTGGTGTATGTACCAAAAGTAGAGAAAGTTAGAGGAGAACCTGTGGCAGCTGTATGTAAGCAAAGCAGCCAAGGGACCTCACTCTGGCTGGAGTAGCAAACATCTCTCTGAGGAGCCTCATGTGTTGAAGACTTGATCTTTGGATTATGTATTCTCTGGGCTTTGCCTACAAAATCACAGATTAATCTCTCAGTGGACCCATACGACAGTGATCCTGGGCAGTGGTAGCAAATATGAGATGAATTCCCATTTGAGGTAGAGTCACAGGGGTCGTGTCGAGTCTTATCTGTGGCTCTGTCCTGTTTCTGTCTCTGCTTCCCAGTTATGTTATGATAAGAGGCTTCTTCCATTGAGTACTCCTGTTCTGGCTTGCTACAGACCCACAAAGTAGAGTCAAGCTACTATGGACTGAAACCCTGAGTAAAGTCTGTTCTTAAAGTTGTTTCTCTCAGGAAGAGCTGATGAATACAGTCTTGATGACAAAGTGCAGTAGGAGCTGACTGATTGGTCTTTGCTCACCCACCTAGCTCCGAGACTCGTTACTAGGAGACATCAGGAAACACAGGCAAGAAGAGGTCTGTACCCACTGGGACTGTGTTCATTTCTGGGACTCAGTTCTGGAGTATAACGGGATTCGGGGAAGCACATGTGAGCAAGGTTAGAAATAACTAAACAGCATTGTCCTTCTCTCTACATATATCCTGGACGAAACAACTCTGTTCTGTTGCTTTGTTCGTGTCTCCGTTTTCGGGCATACCCCACCCTGCAGACTCTCGTGGCCTAAGGAAACATCCCTTTTGTGAACAAATAGCTGACGCTCAGTGGCACAGTGAAGCACAAGTCCTTGTTTTTGACCCTGACATTGCAAAAACAAAACAAAGCAAAAACAGAAATAGAGATTCCTGTACAACTGCTCTTTTTCTGCATCCTGACACTGGGATCTTTGGATGTCCACAGTCCCATCTTTTAATGCAAAGGGATAGAATCTTCCCATGGGAGCCTTTAACCCCCATTCTTTATTACTCATGATCCTTTTCCTTTTCCTCTAATTCTGTCTGGAAAAAAAAATAGCCTGTGGCATTTAGACATGGAATAAATGTAATTGGATAAGTAAGAAAAGGAAGCCGATTAGATCGGAAATGCATGGTTTCTGTTTTGCCTGTTTGTGGAAATAGTCTACAATCATGTTAGTATTATGTGTTTCATTACTCCAGAATAAAGAAAAGGACTAATAATGATGAACCATCTAAAAAGCTGACTAAGCACTGTACAAGGAAAACTGAGACCATGGCAAGTATAAGGAAGCGCCCCGATGATGCTTGTTGCTTTTCATGGATATGCTGATGTGCGGTGATATTTGAGGTCAGAGCTCTAGATTTGGTGGGCAATCACAGAGCTGTTTGGTGAATCAATCTGTAAGAAGCATGAAAAATCATTAAAACAAGCCACAAATGATACCGGTTTTCATATCCACATATAACTTCTTGAATCATTGTCAAAATGTAGAAGAGTCTTTTTCTTCCTATAGTAGATAATGCCCTTAAGTAAAACTATAGAAAAACAAAATGTTTCTGGCTGGCCATACTTTACTATAGAGTTGTTGAAGCAGTCTTGAAAAGCACATCTGAAGTCTGAAGGCGCTCTAAATTACCTTCCTGCCCCAGGTACTTACGGCACTCTCTCATCCTTTTGAAACTCTATTTTAGTTCCAGAAATAAATGGAGTAATTTTAGCTCTCCCAGTCAGGGAGAGGGACAAAGGTTCTCTTAAGTGAGCAGTGACTACCTTAGCAGCAGAATATGGATGCAATTGATACAGGGCAAGCAGACAGAATGCTTCAATAAAAGCAAGAAAATGTTATGTATGTGATGAGACACTAAATTATTATAAACGTCTAATTGAAGACACAGGACATCTAATAATTACTACTGACAAGACTGGTTAGACTTATGTGCCAGGAGTTTTTGAATTTTTAAAACAAAAGAAATAATAACAGATGATTAATGTCTCTCTTTTTTCCTTACAAATAAATTGCAAAAAGGAAGAACAAGGTCATCAAGTTCCAGGTCATAAAGAGCTCCTTATGAACAGTATATTCTTGCTCATTTAATTTCTTTTTGCTTCATGTGAGGTTTTATTTTTATCAAAGAAATATAAGTATATAGTTTAAAAGCTCCAAATGACACTGTAAGGCTGGCAAATGGCTCAATAATCTCCTATTTATATCTTCATTCCCTAGAGGGTGTTTTTTTCTGAGATTTTTAATTACATGCCTATATTAGTTCTTGATTTTTGTCAAGAGTTGACATTATTATAGATTTTCTATTATTAGAACTGGTGATTTTCCCATCCCTTAGGCAACTTACTTTACTCACACAACTTTATTTCATCTACCCTCTTAATATGTTCATACAGATTCCTCCAGATCAATTTTCAGCTATTATATTAATCTGACTTTGTAAATACTGTCCACAGTTGGGAAAATAAAATGCAGTGATTGCATTTCACCTCTGATATTTTTCCTGTTTTTCAAAATTGCTACATATATTTGCACACGTGATATTCTTTCTGCCTATAACTATCTAGTCCCTGAACTTTCACACTGGACTGCAAAATTTATCCAAAAACATTGATTTCAAAAGGCTATCATTTTCATTCTTTTTTAACCATTTTCACATAGATATTGTATTATAGGTACTGGCCCAGTTTTCCACACCTCCATGTATCTAACCCCTGTAACCACACTGTCCACTGCACCTCTGGACTTCACCACATCTTGGATTAACAACCTGAAGAATATCAAACCCAACACAAAAGAAGAGTTTAAATAAGCCCCTATGCATTTTGGCCTCCATCACGAGACTATGCCTGGGTTACTCTGTCCCTGAGGAATAAGAGTAAAATGAAGAAGAGTTGTCCAAGCAGGATCAGCACAGCAGTCAGCTCCTAACAGCCACCAGCTGAATGTATGCCTGGACAGGTCTTGCCAAGGTTACCTAGTCCGGACATGCATAACCACTTAGCTGATGAGACCACTTGAGAGAGAATACAACATTTAAATGAACTAAATTTTGAGGGGCTTTTCCTCTACAAGTCAAGCAGTGCAGAGACACTCTGCTCAGAGGCCTCAGTTTTGCCCTTTGGAGACTCTTTCTCTTGGGTCCCACTATATCATTTTGGTTTGCCCCTTCATGGCAGTAAAGCAAACCACCTAGGAACATCTTAAGAATTTGTTTTCCATTAACAAGAGTCTAGATTTATGAGACCAAATTTGAAAGTGCTGTTTTTCTAGTTTCTTCTCAAATTTCTTTCATTATTAAAGAATATAAAGACATCCTGAGCTCCAATCTTAAAACTTTACCTTTCTTAAAAATATCTTACCTCTTATTTGTGTTTCAAAATTAGAAAATTTTATAAGATTTTCAATGAATTTACTTATTACATAGAACACTTAATTGGAACTGTCTAGAAATGCAGCTATTCAAAACTAGTAGTTTTTTTTCATTACTACTTTGATAATTTCCATTTTCTCCATGTGAAGACCCCTGTTTTAATGTTCTAGAAAGTATGGATGTATCCTTTATTTTTCGATATTTTTATGTTATTTTGTGAAAGAATTTCTTGGACCACACTTCAACTTCTTCAACGGGTCTGTAAATTTGTCTAGTAGATTGTCTTTTCCTTCTAAAACTTTTATTGTCTTATCTTTTCCATCTTTTTTAATCCTAGTTTCCATCATCTATTTCTTTGTTCTCTATGAGTTTGTCTCATTGTATGTATACTTTTTCTAGTGCTAAGGTTGGAACCCACAGTCTCCTGTATGCTGGACACATTTCAACTCTTTGATTCTTGGGTACACTTTCCTACACATCCAGTGCCCTGGCTTCCAGTGTCTCTGTGCAGGTGACCACACTGATTCTCCCCACACATCTCCTCTTCTGTTGCCCACTGGCCTGCCCATCAGCTGCCAATATTGTCGACCTGTGGTCCAACTTTAAAGACAATAAAGTCCTTCCATACTTCCTACTTTTGTTCCTCTTGGCCTCCCCACTATTTTGAAATTTTAAGGATTAGTTTTACAGAGCATGTGGAAATGCTAGATGTTTATAACATACCATAGTGAATTATAAAAAATCTTGTGTTAAGGGTTTTATATCTGCCAAGTTTACAAAAAAATTACTGTAATTGTTATCTCAATTAGTACAGCTAATCATAGTAAGGCTAAACATTATGTCAAATGTGTTTGAAATACTGCAGACCTTAGGAATAGTAACATTTATTAATTTGAAAAATACTAAATTATTTTAGGTAATACATTTTTTTGTAAGCCACTGGAGCAATATAAGTAAATATATATGTCATTTGTCCTTGAAAAATGTATTCTAAACTACTTAAGGTGGATTAATTCTGAAAAAAAAAAACAAATGTGAACAGAACCTTACTTGTTAATCAAGGTCAAACTTATCCTTTACAGAGGAAATATGTTAGCTTTGTGTGCAAGCATTATTTCCTAGCAAATTTGAGAGTAGTGACTCTTTTAACCTACTATTATCTCTGTAAATAATGTTTTCTCAGAACCTAAGTTAATGAGGTAAGCCTTGGTGATCAGCTCATTAAAGCTCTAAAAATAGAGAGAGTGATAAATGTGGTGTCAGAAATCCTAGGCAAAGGCAATACCAGGAAAGCTAACAGTGATCAATGCCCAGTTCCAACATCCCAACACTGCAGTCATTTAATGACATCCTGTCTACTAATTACTCCTTCCCTTGGATTAAGATTATTATACCTTAAGTGAGAACCTGTGACAATATTGGCATTTGTTTATGATTATTTGTCTTTGCTTAGTTCTTGGTTGATCTGACATGGCATCCAGTTACTTAGTCTATAGCAATCTTTTTTTATAAATAAATATGAGAAAACATTTATCAATGGTAATTTACTATAAAAAGGCTACCTTAACAAATGTTTTAATCCTTTTAGAAGAATTTGGAGTAGTACAATGGTGTCAATGAGTTTTGTTGAGCAGTTCTGATTTTATGATCTCTGTGAACTTTTAAAAACGTACACCTGTTTTTGAATGTATATCAGCTAGTTAGTTAGGTGACATAGTTAAGCAGAGTTAGGGTTGAATACCAAGTCTACCACGCCATGTATCAGGTATATAACCCAGGGAGAGTCAATCAATCTGAGATTTGTAATATGTGTCTTTGCAACAGGGGGAATGCCACCCTTCTCCCCAGGAACTTTGTTTTCAGCACTGCTCTGGTTACCTATGGAGAAGAGTTTTATGTATTGTACATGATCTAGACTATTAATTAGTCAATGTTGGATTTTCCCCAACTGCCAAAGAATCAGAATAAAGGAATTCATAAAGATATGAATCTTAAAAACAAAATGCTTAATTTGCCTGAATTACAATTTCACATGACTGAAATGTTAATGCATTTAGTTCTTGAGTCTATCTGTCTCTAGAGAGTATAAATTTTTCTGAGATTTTTAGTGTTTAGATAATTTTTCTCACTACCTAGCAGAGGGAAAGCATATGTGTCAGAATAAACTAGAGAACATTTTCAACTTTTATCCTCTACAGTCTCAGTCTAACAGAGTCTGACATACCATGTATATCCAGTCAAAAATTCAGTTTCCAGCCCAAGAATGAAAACTCTGAAACTCAATCTGCTAAGACATTCCTGAAGTCACATGTCAGGAATGTGAAGTGCTTTATAGCTATACTTGCTTCCAATTATGATTGAATAAATCACTTTCTTTCACTAATTTCATGATTTATGACATTATGTACTATCATAAATTACTCAAGTTTAATATATCCATCTCAAGGTTATAAAAACTGCAAATTTTAAGCAGACAGATAAGTTAAAAAAAAACTGAGCAATCTTTTCAAAAGCTGCCATGATAGTAAATGGAAAAATGATCCTATCTGTTCACCATGTTCAGATGACTTCACAATGCTAAAATAAATTCACTCTTTAGTCAGTGTGTTAATCATAGAATTTCTGGTTTAAATTGTTTTTTATTCCTGTTGTCTCTATGAGTTGTAGTGATGATGAAAATCACTCATTGATTTGCTATTATGTTTGAAGTACACTCTGATGTACCTGTATGATCTTATTTAATCCTTCTATCAATTTGAGAGGGTTCCTCTTGACAAATATCTGATTGGATTTAAGGCCTACACTGTGAGATGGAATCCATCCCTAACACTGCTTGAGTGGCCAAGAACCTGAGACTAGATAGTCCAGGGGCCTAGGGTAAAACCAAATAATCCTGTTCTGGTAAAGGAATGTAGCAATAAAATGACTCCTAACGTCATTCTGCTCTCCTCATAAGTTAGTGCCTTGCTCAGCATTATCAGAGAAGTTTCCTCCTGCAGCATATGAGACTAAATACAGAGACCCATAGTCAGATAATGTACAGAGAATGAGAGACCTTGGACACTAAGTCCTAAATGAGGTGTCTTCATCAAATCCCCCAACCCCCCAGGGCTCAGAGAACCTTGAAGAAGAGGAGACAGAAACAGTGTAAGAGCCAGAAGGGATAGAGGACACCAATGAAACAAGGCCTTCTAAATACAGCAGGACCAACACACATATGAGCTCACAGAGATTGTGGCAGCATGCACAGGGCTTCCACGGGTCTGGGTCAGATGGTGTCCCTGTGCTGAGAGGGGAAGTGGACACACGCTCCCATTCCTAATCAAGAACCTGATAACCACTTGCAAATGAAAAATTAGTTTTCTCCAAAGGAGTCTCATTGGGTATACACTCCTAAAGGCAGGCCCCTTCCTTAGGTGCAGATGGCCAACACAAAGCATACTTAATGGCATCTAAGGAGATTCTTTGTCTAATAATTCTTTGCTTCATAATGATTGTCAAAGCCTTTTTCCCTCTTCCAGGCCCTTTGTCTATATATTATAGTTTGTAGGTTTGTTTTCTATGGGATTTCTGTGTGCTTCTCTGCATCTGGATGTATTTCTTGTGCTTTTTGGTAGGCTCCTTTTCTTTCTTCTTTCTTTGTTTTGGTCTTATTCTGGTTTGTTTTTTTTTTATTTTATATTGTTACTATTAGACACTTGTTTGTATTCTAATGACAGAGAGAAAGAAAGGTATGGATTTGAGTGGATGGGGATGTGGGGAGGATCTGTAAGGAGCTGGGGGAGGGAAACCACAATCAAAATATATGATATAAGAAATCTAACTCTAAATTATAAAAATAGCCACAAAAAGAATTATTGAATATAAGGCGAACGAGATGAATCAGTGTGTGAAGACACTTGCCACCAATCCTGCTTATGAGTTCTGTCCCCGGGTCCCACACAGTAGAGAGAGAATGACTCTTGCTCGCTGTCCTCTGAGACCCATGTCTCACTATGGCTGCATATAACTAAACCCACGTTAATTCACATGAATACACAAATGAATAATTAAAACATTTTAAGTTAATCCTGTATAACAACTCATAGATTGTTCAAATCACCTCATTTTCTTCACAACCTACTCTCTGATTTAGGTTAGAATAACCCAAATAAATGTGCTAAACTTTGTCATTGTTTAATTTTTAATCTGTGGCTCTAAGTTCCATCCTATTGAACCATAAAGAATGTATTAATATTCATGCAATTAAAAGGAAAGAAACAAAAAGCATGAATTTCCTTTGTAGAAATAGTCAAATAACTAAAATGAAATTATTTGGTTACAGCCTCCTTTTTATATTATTTTTATATGTTTAGGACAGAACAGGATATTAAGTCATAGCTTATGATCTTCCATCCCTATTACTGAAACAAATAAAAATTTAAAAGTAGAGGTTACTTTAGGGTCTTTTCCCTTTATCTTTTAAAAATAATTTTATTCATTAAATAAAATGCATTTACATTTCAGTGGCATACTTTTCTCTAAAAGATTTCTTTCTCTCAGAGGATGTTTTCTTTTGCATTCTTTTTAAGACCATATTCTGACTGTAAAAATGAGCTTTTTCAGCATATTTCTTCTGTGCTGTAGAACATTGAACCTCCTTTGTGATTTTGTTTTTATCTGGCTCTGAACAAAAGTACTTATTCATGATGATGGTTAACACACAGATAATACTTAGCAAATTATCCCTCTATAACCTTTAAAACATCAGCTGTCCCTATATATAATGTCATTATATTCCTATACATAAAGAACAAATGAAATATGTTTATGCTAAATCCTTATTTCTCCTTTCTAACCCTCTCCATATTCTCCTAAGACACCTTCTCTTAAGTTCAAGCCTATTTTAAAATTTTTGTTTTGAATTATATTGCCCCCCATAAGCTCATGCATTTCAACACTTGATCCTCAATTGGTGGAACTATTTGGGAAGGATTAGGAGGTGTGGCCTGGTTGGAGGAGGTGTGTCACTGGGGGTGGGCTTTGAGGTTTCAAAGCACTCATGTCATTCTCTGTGCGCTCTTGTCCTGTCTCGTACTTGTAGATGAGAATGTAAGCTAACAGCTGGTCCTACTGCCATGCATTTGCTCCACCATAATGGACTCTAGTCCTTTGAAACTTTTAGCTAAATGAAAGTTATCTTTGATAAGCTATTGGGGTCATAATGTTTTGTTACAGCAATAGTAAATTAAGATACATACTATGTCACATTAGGACAGCCTAATTGTGCCTGAATGCAGGACTATCTACCAGAACATTGAAAACTACCAATGTCATTATCTTCAATAAAGAACGGCTCTTTCTCCCCAGCAACTGTCCGCTGTTAATACCACATCAGTGTATGCCATGATTTTGTATGGTTTGATCTTCTGTAGGTCTTATGCAGGTATCCCCAGCTACTGTGAGCTCATAATGGTCATAGCCATGCTGTACCTAGACATCAGTATTTCACAGCAATTTTCCCTATCCTCTAGATGTTACATTCTTTTCTCTTCCTTTTCTGTGATATTCTCTGAACCTTAGTTGTGGGCATCAAAATAGATGTCAAGTTTAAAGTTGGCCACTCAATTTCTTAGACTGAGGACTTGGACAAATATATCTGTCTCTCTGTTGACTGTTTACTATGAGAAGAAGCTGTTCTGACCAAGGATGAGAACAGGCGAGGTCTATAGAAATCAGAGAAATTATTTCATTCATAACACAACATGCACACACACAGGCACCCATATGCAAGCAAACACACACACACACACACACACACACACACACAGTTGGCTGGGAATAAATCCAACAAAGGACAAAGGAAATGCAAGACTTCTATGATGAAAATTTTAAGACAGTGAAGAAATAAAGCTGAAGAAGACACTAGAAGATAGACAAACATCTCATAATTATGGGTTGGAAGAAATAATATTGTGAAAATGATTACCCCACCAGAAGCTATCCACAAATAAAATGTTTTTCCAATGAAAATTTTATTATCATTCTTCACAGACATAGAAAGAAAGACCAAAAAATTTAGATAGAGGTACAAAAGACCAAGAACAGTCAAGTAAATCCTGATTTAAAAAAAAGAATACTATGGGAGATATGACCATATTTTATTTCAAATTATACTGCATGGCCATAGTAGTACAAACTTTTCAATTCTGTTACAAAAATGGGTATATGGAAAGTAGAATAGACTTGAAGATCTATATATAGTTCTAAGCAATTATAGTTGACTAATATTTGACAAAGAAGCAAAAATGTGCATTGGAAAAAAGATAGCACCCTCAATTATTAGTGTTGGCAAAACTGGATTTTAACATGCAGAAAAATAAAACTAGAACCTTATCTCTCACCTTGCACAAACTTAGCTCCAAATGGATCAAGGAGCTCAACGTAAGATTGAATACCTTGAAACTGCTGGAGAAAGAAATAGGAAACAGCCCTCAGTTAGGCACAATAGAGGCTTTCTGAACAGAATTCTTTTTTTGTTTTGTTTTTCGAGACAGGGTTTCTCTGTGTAGCTTTGCGCCTTTCCTGGAGCTCACTTGGTAGCCCAGGCTGGCCTCGAACTCACAGAGATCCGCCTGCCTCTGCCTCTCGAGTGCTGGGATTAAAGGCGTGCGCCACCAACGCCCGGCTTCTGAACAGAATTCTGATAACACAGGAACCAAGATCAACACTCAACAAATAGGATCTTATGAAAATAAGTCTACTCAAGCACAAAGTAAATAGAGTGAAACAAGTTGGTGGCCCACAGAAAGAATGAGACTTTTGCCAGAGGTCTCAGCAGAGGATGAGAATGTATATCATACCAAGAAGGATGCAAACTACACATTTAGATGATAAGCAACCCAAGTAAAAAGTGAGGTGTGCACTGAGTGGACATTTCTCAAAAGAAGGAATGGAAATGCCCAGGAAACTCTTCAAAAGGTGGACATCCTTAGCCATCAGGAAAATGCAAATGAAAACTACATTAAGATTTCTCCTCACCCTAGTCAGAAGGGCAGGCAAACAAGTGACAGCAAATGCTGGTGTGTGGATGTTACGAAAGAAAGTTACCTATGCACGGCTGCTAAAAGTGTAAACCAGGACGACCACTTTTGAAATCAGTCTGGAGGTTTCTCATAAACTAAAAATAAAATTGCCATATGGATCAGCTACACCATTCCTGGGCTTGTACTCACTGAGCTTTACATACCAGTACAGAGACACTTACATATCTATGTTCACTGATGCTCTATTCACCATAGTTAGGAAATAGGATCCATGTCAATCAGCATATGGATGCATAAGAAAACTGTGACACCTAAACAAAATTGAATATTATCCAACTACAGTTTGCAGGTAAACTAGTGGACCTGAAAACAAATTATGCTGAGTGAAGTAATTCAAGACCAGAAGGAAAAATGTTCTGTGCTCTTTCTCATATAAGGACCCTACCTTCAAGTTGCCTTGTTTTGTGTATTTCACCAGGAGCACAGACAGAAGTCAAGAAAGCAGAAATGGATTTTTTTGAGGGAGTTTAGTAGATTATAGGTCAAACAAAAGTGACGGTGTGGGACATAAGAGGCAGACAGGCTTAAACAGAGAGCGGTGTGAGAGTACAAGTCAGGAGCTGAGGGGTAGGTTAACCCAAAGAAAGGCAGTATGAAAATCCATATGGAAATCTATTTTCTCACAACTAATCTTAAAAAATGAATAAGTTGCGGGATAGTAAAAGACATGCAAAAAAAAAGAATAAAATGAGTAAAAGTACTGAGGATTCAACTATTAAGTAGAGATGGGGGCAGGGAAAATGGGAGAGTAGCAATAGCAGGTAGGCTAACCAAAACCAGGGAGATAGGTAAAAGTCCTATGGACCCCATAGTCAGTAAGCTGGTTTCAAAATACAACTCAAAAAAAAAAAAGAGAGTTTGAATGAATTAACACAGACAGACAATGTTGCTCTCCGAAGACTTAAGATATTAAATTAAAATCTCAGTACAAGGCATGAGATACATCCCTAGGAGTTATTGGTCCAAGAGGCTCCAGAAGTCTCCACACAGCTAGGCTATTACTACTGATTATCCACTATAGCTACTACATGGTAAGGCTCTATGGTTGAAGGTACCACACACTTGTGCTGAAGGACACAGGGTGATTAATCTCAAATTGACTGAGAAACTGCCTCCCTGCTGGCTTGCTTGTATAATGTTGGAAAGTACTATGCAAAATTCCTTGGGAGAAAAGACATCAATGGTATAACCCAGGACTAGACTGTTCACTGCAGTACTGACCTGCCAGTCAAGACATGCCTACTGGTATAATAGGGGAAGGACTGTTAAGGTGTAACTGTTTTCTGATTGAATTTGAGGCCTGATTTACAGGAGGGAATGTCGTACCTGGAACTGTAATTCTGGTCAAAAGTACATAGTTGTGGAAATCATAGGCTTCAGGGTAGAACCTGCTATAAATACTTGCCTAAATGGTCACACTGTCAAATTGCCTTCCAAATATTCATATTTTTCTTACTTATGATTTCCTATTAATTAAAATATCTGATGTTGTTTTGTGTTAGCTTTTAGAGAGTCTTTGATTTTATTTTCAATAATATGAAAATCAATTTTGGCAGGATTTACAAACTCCTTAAATGCCATTTGCCCATTGTCTCAATGTTCTTTATTTCTGTTGCTCTGGAGAATAGACCAAGAGAATTATCTTAGCAGGTTACAAGCACTACCAAGTGTGGAGACAGTGCCCAGTTAAGGATACCAAGAGACTAGTGTTTTGCTAGCTACCCTCTGCTTTGCCTTGTTGCTTTGGCCTTGATGTGTCTAGAAATTTGGTAAGTTACTTCATCAGATTTTCCCTGTTGGACAGTCATGTAAAAGATATTTGACACAGGATTGCTTTTGGACACCTGCCAGGAAGAACATCAGGGAGGATCTTTTATTACAGTACTGCTTCTCCTCGTTAGGTTTGGGAAAGCCTGAAAGAATTATGGACAAAATCAATACTCTTCCTTCACTCATTAGCTTATTCAATTATTTAGGAATATTTTCTAAATATGTGTATTATATGTCAAGAACTATAAGAAATGGGAAACGATTTCTCTTTCCTAATATATATCAAGTAAGAATGCAGTCTGCTAAGTGGAGACAAAAAGAGAAACACATGTATAGTGGCAGTGTTAGTGAATCCTTAAGTATCTATTCATGCACTAAAGGTAAATATATAGCTTGGTTTTGGAAAACTAAGGACAGTCTCTTGGTTGTCTTTTTAGCGTTAATTGACAACTTGACAAAAGAGGGAGACCAAGACTTCCAGGTCTAGAAGGCAAATTAAATGATAAAACTGAAGTACATAATTTGATGTAAAATGCAGCTTGTCATGTGTCACCGAGCTCAATCCTTACTCTTGTTTGGTAACATCACCAAATGCCAATCAGAAAACCACAGAGGCCGACTTTAGGATGATTAGCACACTGTCATAAAATGGATAACTTCACATGCAACTTTAAGAATCTTAGATTATATCCACAGAAGTAACAATTTATTTAAAAAATTTATAAGGAAGAGAATTGTGAAATTATGCTTCTAGATAGGCAATTGTATGTGTGACCTGGAGGGGGACTTTGGAGAAGATAGAATGGAGACAAGGAGAACATTAAGAGCGCTTCATAACTAACCTAATGTGAGTTATATTTTACAATGAATTGTGCTGCTTAGATGCAAAGTTATTGAACATTTGCTTTGTGTCAGGTGAATTGAGTTTGCTAAACACTGTTTTACATGATTATTTTGTTAAACTCTATCTCCATCACTCTAAAATAAGAATCAGAAGCATAGAGAGTGTGCTTGATTTTCCTTACCTGGCTAACTGTGGCTTGTGGCTTTGGCATACATCATTGCATGTCCTCCCAGAAGGACTGACGTTTGAATATGTGATATTGATAGAGGTCATCTGAGTCCACTAGAATGTGCCCTTTCTAGTAAGCCCTTGCCCTGATAGCAGGAGGAAGATCGCACTGTGTCTAAAGTAATGGATCTATACTATAATCTGAAGAATAGTGATGATTTCTGCCCAACACTAGAAGCTAGAAGAAGCAGGTAGGCTCTTCGCTCCTTCTTAGAGAGAGCATTGCCCTGATGGCACTGGAATTTTGGCTCTTTTTTTTGCCTCCATAACTGTGAGACAGTAGACTTGGGCTTGGTTGTTATTATTATTATTATTAATATTAATATTATTATTATTTTAGGGATCTAGTTTTTGATGCTTCATTTCAATAGGTCTAAAATCTACTCTACTTTTGCTTTATAGTAGTATTGGAATATGGAGACATTATTGAAAGCATTCATAAATTACTGAATGTTTACAATCAAAGTAGATGGAAGAAGGGCTCCAAGCATAAGGGAAAATATATGTATCTTAGTTAGGGTTACTCTCAAAGGAAACCTGAATGAGATGCTTGCAGAGTTCTTTTATTTAGTCAGGGATTCTAGGGAGCAGAAGCAAGGGACTGAGTGAGTGATAAGAGCAAAGGACAAGTATGTGTTATCATAGCTGTTTGCTTGAGGCATGTGTGTGACTGTGTCCTCACCTCATGGACTTCATCTCAGAATTTTCCTCACATGTAATCAAAGCAGGAGGTGCAGAAGCAGCATCAAAAAGAAGCAGAGTCATGCGGGCAAGAAGCATTGTTCCATCCTCGAACCCTTCTGTATCTGGGCCATCTGTTGGCAGATGCTGCCCACTGTGAGGGGTTATCTCCCTAATTCAGTCAAGGCTTTGTTGAATTCTCTTTAGAGATTCACCCAAAGGCATGTTTGTTCATTGATTAACGATCCCTTCAAATTGGAAGGGATCATGCATATCAAGAACATTGTTCTGTATCCTTAGATCTCAAAGTGGGAAAAACTATGAAAAAAAAAAAAAGACTTTGAAGAGTCACAATTAGCTTTCAACACCCCTGATTCCAGGAAATTTGGCTATAAGTGGCCTATTGAGAGGAACAGATGAGAAAAATGGAAGTGGCGAACAGAAGAAGACTTTAGACAATTATCTAAGTGCTCTGGTTGAGAGAAGCTGGAGTTAGTCTGTACTGACAGGGATGGAGCTGGAGATAATTACATTCAGGAGATGGCATGCAGTAGGCAAAATGAGGCACCTGGTAATGGATTAGATATCCAGGAGGGCATAATAGTTAAAGAACGATATTTCCAGAACGATGCACAAGTATTCATCTTGTGGAGCTTGATGAATGTTGGTGTCAGTCATTGACAGGGCAACTAGAGAAAGAACCATATTTAATATAGAACTTGAGATGCCTGGAAGATATCTAAGTCATCATGCCATGCAGGTAGGTGGATGTATAAATCTGTTGATCATAAGCATAGAAAGCACAGAAAAGAGAAATAAATAAGGAATTTTTCCACATGAAGAAATTGATTACATCTGTATTTCCAGAAAAAAAAATTGTGTACAAGACAAGAAAAGAATGTTGTCAAGGGCAGTTCTGGAGCAATTCTAATTTTGATGATGAAGGAAAGAATGCTGGGTTTTCAAAAATAAATGTAAAAAAGTCAGAGAAACAAAGTGTCCATAGAGCATAAAAAAAAAGAAAAAACAACAAAAAAAACCCCTTATATATGAGATAGGAACAGTGGACTAAAAGCTGGTTAAAATTGAGTTAAACTTCAGAAAGGAAAAAAGAGTGACTTCTCGTTTCCTAGTTTCCATAAATGGGAAGATGATGGCTAGCATATTAAGGAAAGGAGTGAGTTTTGAACATTAGGAATTTGAGGTAACTATGAGGCGTTTAAGCATATGCCTCTAGAAATGCTCCGACAGACATCAGCTTGCACAGAATCTTTTTACTGTGCAAGACGTGAAGCATGGTGACTTGTGCACTGTTTGCCAATGTTTTCAGTGAAAGAAAACTTCGCACACGAGTCACACAACATGGGTTTATTTCTGACAGATAATCACCAAGGGACAATGGAAGCCCAGGCTCCTTGTGGGCAAATCTTGAAAGACTCAGTAAAGTCACTCAGCAGGTTTGGAGCGTTGACTCTTCAGGTCTCACTTCTACACAGCAGGGGGACCCAGGAAGGTGGCTGGTCCCAGGTTAGTCACCTCAGTGGGGTGACAAGAGCTGTGTTTCTAAGAAGGAAACAAACACAAAGCATGGGCTGTTTGGGCCAGCCCATTTCTCTCCCCATTTCAGCATGTTGTGCCCCAATGCTTCCTAACTTTGTTCTTGAGAAGCTCCAAAGAGGAAAAGCTGGTCCCAACTAAAGCCACATAAAGAATCCCACACACTAGTCATTGTGCTACAGGTTTCCTTGATGTGAATACGCTAAGGATCAGAAGATAATACTGCTACTTCCCTTGCAAACAAGAGGAAACACGTGCGGGAATGCCTAGGAATTGCCTGAGAATCACGGAGTTAATAAATTGTGGAAAGAGAATGTGAACCTACATGGTATGGATGAACAGTGTAGTGCATTAAAATGCTTCTACTATAAATCTAATGATAGGGTAAAGTTGCTTGGAGAAAATATATACTTTGGGAGCCAACATAGATTGGCGTTAAGTCGTGAGAAAGTCTGGCATATCAAGTTGAGGCAGGACCAAGCCGCTCTCCCCTATATCAAGGCAGAGCAGGGTATCCCTCCATAGGGAATGGGCTCCAAAAAGCCAGCTCATGCACTAGGGATAAATCCTGGTCCCACTTCCACATGCTCCGTACCTTCTCTGAGAAGTGGATAAAGGGTGGGGTGGTGGAGAAGTCTGGGGGCGGCGGAGAGAGGGAGGAAGGGAGGGAGGGTAAACTGTGGTTGACAGGTAAAACGAAAAAAAACCTTTTAAATAGAAAAATCACGAGAAAAGGAAAAGAAAGGTAAATACAACAAGCAAAGCTGATGAGTGTGGGACGAGTGAACAGGATGAGATTTATACAGATAACATGGTAAGAATGCAATTGTTGTTTTAAGTGACAGGATGCTTATGAGAAAAGCGCAGGGGACACAGAAGAGTAAAGCACCACTGACGTGAACCACCCACGTGAAGGATGTTTAGAAGTAGCGACTCAGGAGCAGACGCCTTGACAAGGTCAAGTAGAATGAATGCTTTTGTCAGCTAGTGGATCAGGGCATCTCTAGTGACCTTAGAAAGTTCTGTTCAGGGAATCTGGCAGGGACACGAACTGAGCTGCTGGAGAGAATGAGAATGAGGTGAGAGGCTGGATGCTGCAAATGTGCTTGCACGTATTAGACACTTGAATGAGTAATCTAAAGGTTGCCTCATTTCATGAAAAGGGAACGTGGGTAATAGAAAGATATTTTTAAGATAAAAGAGACATTTCAGTGTTTTACTGTTGCAAAAGAAAAGCTGGAGAGAACAGAACTGATCGAATAAAGCTCTCAGGGAAATGTGGGAGATTTTGCTATCAAAGGCTGGGGAATGAACCTTGTGAGTTGGAAGCAGATTAAATGGCTCTTATATATTCAGTATGGGAGCAGGGGTAAGGATGGTAAGGTTTTAGTTAAAATGGAAAGGCATAGACTAGAATTCTAAGGTCTTCTGCTTTATTGGCTGTTTTCCTTGTGAGTGTAACACAGTACTAAGCACATGAACCTTAGAAAGGAGTGCTTACTTCAGCTCATAGTTTAAACATGTAGTTGCTTCAAGACAGGGGAGACATGGCAGGCAAACCTGAGGAAGCTGAGGTGGATGACTGCTCATTTGCAGTTAACTTTTTCTTTTTCTGTTGTCCAGGACTCCAGCTCATGGAAAAGTGATGCCCACATTTGAAGTAGGTCTTTCTACCTCCGTTAAATTAATCTAGAAAATCTCTCACAGGTCTGCCCAGTGGCTTGCCTCTTTAGCAATTCACAGTCCTCTCCAGTTGACAGTTGATATTCACCATCTCATCTCTAAAAAGTGATGCATGTGGGACTGAAATAGCTGGAGAGGTGAGGTGTAATTTTTTAATAGTTAGAGGGAATGAAAAAGAGCTTTAAGCATGTATATAAACAATGGGACCAGCTAGTATAGCAATTCCTATGAACTGCAATATTACTGGTCTAATCTATGTGCTGATTTAATTCTAATCTGCAGAGTAGCATCCAGCAACTTGGGACGGTTGTTTAAAATATGAAATAGTACTGTTGGCTCATAAGACTGCTGAGTGGAGTTTTGTAAAAGAGACACAAACAACAAACGGGACTGCAAGAGAGAGTACATGGTCTCATAGACAAGTTAGCTTCAACAGGAAGAAGAGAAAAAGAAGCAGCAATTGGAGGGGGATGTTATTCCCCTTGAAAATATCCCGGCAATCAGCAGACTGATAACTTGTGAGTTTTATGAGCAAAATGTGATGAAAATGACATACTTGTTTTTCTGGAAGTTTTCATCCTGAGGAAGTAGCTTCCATTTCTGATTTTAAAAATGGTGCCTCCAATTTTGAAAGTTTACATGCTTTAAATGCCATTAGTGCTGTTCTCATTGATGACCGACCATCTTGAATAATCTGCTCGTCAACTGGCTAGCCTTGTTCTACCGCACTGAGAAAAGGGGATATTGGAGCAATATTTGTCCTTGGCCTCAACAGTTAGCAGAGAGACTGGATTAATATTAAGGAAGATCTGGGCTTTTGAAATTTGGAAGTCACCATAAGCCACTCCTCACAGGCTCACTAAAGTGACATTTCCTTTACTGAGATGGTAACATATGTTTTATTTTTATATTTTTAGGAATCTTTGCAAGGAGTGGTGATAACAAAAAGCCATATTCCTAAAAATGAGATGAAGAGTCATTATATTTCTGCAAGTAGCCTGCTGGACTGAGGGAGAGAATGGTGGCTTAGCTTCTTCTTTTTGGTCAGTACCAAGAATAATAGTAATCAAACCGAATGCAACATCAAAAATGATGATCTCATCTTTAACAACTTGAGTGGCTGCTTCTCCAAAGATGAGGAGTTAACATGGCTTTGTGAAAGTATGAATTTGACATGCTCTCTGATTTAAATCATAGCTCCTTAGCTTAATAGCTGTTTGACCTTGAGCAAATTAATTAACCTTACAAATCCCAAGTTTCTGAAGTACCGACAAGGCTAATAATACCTCTCTCAGAATCACTGTTAGAATTAGAAATAAAAAGCTGGCAGTTTATCTCAGTAGTACAATGCTTGCTTAGATCTAGTACATGCCCATGAAACACAGCACAGCCTAATCCACTGTACTCAGTCTATACATTTGTTTAATTGGAAACAAAAGCAGTCATTTGTGCTGATTAGTATTTGTTCATTTATTTATTTTCATTTTATTTTTTGAGATTATCATGTAATTAAAACATTTCTCCCTTCCTTTTCACCTCTCCAAACTTTTCCGTATAGCCTTCCCTGCTCTCCTTCAAACTCTCGGCTTCTTTTTTC
>CABHPH010161469.1:0-10101 GCA_902168325.1 Peromyscus nudipes | reverse complement strand
TGTTTTGAGGCATTTGCTATTTTGTATTTAAAAATCTAGTCATATTGATTATTATTAAAATAACAGAGCTGTTTGAAATTTTAAATTGCTGCTGTCCCTATAGATTTTATTTAGATGAGTCAAGTTTAGAGAATTGTTTGGAAGTTCTCTCTTCTATAGAAAACTGTCGCCGGGCGTTGGTGGCGCATGCCTTTAATCCCAGCACTCGGGAGGCAGAGGCAGGTGGATCTCTGTGAGTTCGAGGCCAGCCTGGGCTACCAAGTGAGCGCCAGGAAAGGCGCAAAGCTACACAGAGAAACCTTGTTTCGAAAAACCAAAAAAAAAAAACTGTCATATTTTGAATAATGAGCCAGTGGTGTGGAATGAAATGTTCACTGGAATTGGTTTTACATATTCAATGTAAATTACTTTATATTTGTTTTATCTATTTCATATATTCAACATATATTATTCATTAAACTATACAGTATGAGTTTAACTCTTGTTGGAGCTTTGTAGTGAGATCTTGTCTCAAACAACAGAGCACAATTATATTCAACTATATTTGTGTGTGTGTGTGTGTGTGTGTGTGTGTATTATTGATAAAAGTCTTTCTCTCATATTCACGATGAAGACCAAATTTAATGAAATCTCCCTGGCTCTGCTGTCATACTTGGTGTCTTCTTTTCTGAGAATAATTTGACCAGTCGCTTACACCAAAAATGACTTTAAGAGATATTGCCCTGAACTTGAGTATCTCTGCAGAGCTTAAGCTGGAATGCTTCAGTGCATTTTGAAAAACGATTTCAGGATGAGTCAATACAAATCAGAGTTGGGCTGGGTGGTGGTAGTGCATGCCTTAAATCCCAGGACTTAGAAGGCAGAATCAGGCAGATCTCTGTGAGTTCGAGTCCAGCCTGATCTACAGAGTGATGTCCAGGACAGACACCCAAACTGCATGGTGAAACCCTTTCTTGAAAAACCACCACCACCACAAACAAAAACCTTTCAGTTTTGTCTACATTTGGGATTACCAATATGCAATCTGTGAATTAGGGATAGGTGATCTATAATTGTCCCAACTGATCATTTCTTGAACTCCAGAGACCAGGATCCTTGGCCCAGAGATTGACATATCCTCATTGAAATGTTAGGTCTGTGCCAGGATACAGAATCTATTCTCTTTATCTTAACAGGTCTTCTTTACTACAATTAACTTTCCTTCTTCTTGGCCCCTACTATCACTTAGCATCAGAGATCAGAACTCCCAAACACTTGAAACTTCGAAGAGTCCCAGTGACACTTCTGGCTTTTAGTCAAGAAACAACTGGTTATGTTACTTTGGGGTTTTTTACCCTAAACTGTATAGTTGAATTCTTCCTCCAGTTCTTATTCTACCTCCCTCTGCAGAGGTAAAACTAACTGACATTATGGGATTAGAGCAATGACTGATGTGGCTTTTTTCAGCTAAATTTGGGTTACCAGATGGCAGTATTGCAATATCCTTCCATTTTCCTCTTGTAAAGTCCAAACTCTCAGATACAGACAGAAATTGAATTCCTTTATTGGTGTCTGGAAAGAATTAAACTGTCCTAAATCCATAAGACATTCTTGCTGGACTCACAATTGCCCCGGCCAGCGGGGTGTCAACGGGGGCGACCCACCTGTGGGAGAGAATGAAAGGGACGGGGAGACACAAGGGACCACAGCAAGACAGTGTGTTCTGATCAAGCTGCAAATTTTATTTTCCTCAGCAAGGCTTATATAGCATGGGAGGGGGAGGGGGCAGGAAGGAGGGGAGGGGTGCAGTTGAGGGGAGACGTGGGACTTGTGGGAAGCGCAAGTAGTGAGGCTTGCTAGGTGAAAAGGTTGCCTGACCTGTTCTTTATCTTTGGGGGTATCCGGTTTGGGGAAAGGGCTTGTTCTCTGACCTAGCTAGTACTTTTCCATGGTCCATGCTTGGTCCCTGACACACAATGGCATCCATCTATTACATGTTTCCCTTTGACTTCTAGGTTTGGTCTTGAGTGATGAAGCCATAATCAGTTTTTACACCATTTTTTAGCTGTTTCCTAACCAAAAGACAGTATAATGCCCTTCCCATGTTGCTCCTGTATAGGGGAAGAAACAGTGTTTAGTGTCATTTGGATGCAAGAAAGGTAACTGCCAAACCTTTCCAAGACAAGGTGGGACAGTCTGTAAAAATTTTCCTGCCTCCCATGAAAGTCTGTCAGATATGCTAAGGGTGTAGGCCAAAATTGGATGCCCAAGTATTACAGAGGAATCTTGGGTGATTGTCCAGGCAGCCAGCTCTTTCTGTTGTTTCTTACACTTTTTTGGAAGTCGCTTGCTTGCACTTCCTGCTTATGCAGGTATTATTATTTACTTCTTGGGCCTTTGATAGAGTTGAAGACTAGAGAGTTATAATTTTCATTTCTTTCCTTTTTGAATGTAGACACTCCATGCTATACAGTTTGCTCACATCACTTTTGTTGTGTCCTTTAAGTTTTGGTATGTTGTGTAATCATTTTCATTGAGTCCTAGAAACTCTTTAATTTCCCTTTTTATTTCTGTCTTGACCCATTTTCTTCAGTAGAATGCTGTTAAATATTCATGAGATTTTAAATTTTATTTTTTTCATATCCAGCTGTAATCCATAGTTGTCTGATAGTATGCACAGTGTTATTTAAATTATCTTGTATCTGTTGGGACTTGAATTGTGACCAAGTGTGTAATCAACTTTGGAGAAAACCCCATGTGTTGCTGAGAGGAAGGTGCATTCTTTTTCTTTGGATTGAATGTTCTTTAGTATCGGTTTGGTTCATACTGTTTATAAAATCCGTTAACTCTAATATTTCTCTGTTTGGTTTTTGTCTGGATGACATGTCCATTGGTGAGATTGGGGTATTGAAGTCTACCACTGCCAAACCCTGTGTGAGAGTCAATGTGCCATTTAATCTGTGGAAGTGTTTCTTTTACAAAAGTGGATGACCTTGTGTTAGGGGCATAGATATTAATAAGTGAAATCTTATATTGGTGGATTTTCCTTTGATAAATAATGAGTGTTCTTCCAATGTCTTCTGATTATTTTTTGTTTGAAGTTTATTTTGGTAGATAATAAAATGGCTGCACAAGCCTGCTTCTTAGTTCCAATTGCTTTAAATATGTTTTCCCAGCCTTTACCTTTTAGTAATCTCCATCCTTAATGTTGAAGTGTGTTTATTGTATATGATAGAAGGATGGATATTGTTTTTGAATCCATACTCTTAATATGTGTCTTCATTGGGGAGTTGAGGCATTTGATATTGGGAGATATCAGGAATAATGATCATTAATTGCTGTTATTTTTTTTGTTAGTAGTGATGGTAGTACATGAATTAGTGTATGCTTGTTTGTGTTTTCCTTCTTTTGGTTTTGCTAATGTGAGATTATTATTTACTGTTTTTTCACGTGTGTAGTTAGCTTCCTTGGGTTGGATATTTTTCTAAGAATCTCCTGTAGTGCTGGATTTGTACATAGATACTGTTTAAATTTGACTTTTTCATAGAATAACTTATTTTCTTCATTTTTGGTAATTGAAAATTTTCTGGATATAGAAATATGAGATGGCGTCTTTGGTTACTTAGAACATGCACCACATGTGCAAGCCCTTATGGCTTTTAGAATCTCCATTGAGAAGTTAGGTATAATTCTCATAAGTCTGCCTTTATATGTCTTTAGTCTGTTTCTTTTACAGCTTTTAACATTTTTCTTTATTCTGTATTTTTAATGATTTGGTTATTATGTGACAAAGGTACTTTCTTTTCTGACCCTGTTTATTTTTTGTTCTACATGCTTGTTTGTACTTTCATCAGTATCTCCTTTAACTTAGGAAAAATTTATTATATGATTTTACTGAAAATATTTTCTGGACATTAGAGTTGTGTTTTTTTTAAATATTTCCTCTAGTCCTATCATTCACAGGTTTGGTCTCTGCATAATAGATTTCTTAGTTGCTTAGCATCAAGGAATTTTTATATTTAACATTTTCTTTGACTGATGTATACATTTCTTCTATTTTATCCTCAGGGTCTGAGATACTCCCTTTCATTTCTCTATTCTATTGGTGAATCTTGCCTATGTAATTCCTGTTTGTATTCCTAAAGTTTTCATTTCTGGAATTCTTTCTGTTTCTGTTTTTTTTTAACTAATTGTTTTTATTTCCATTTTCAGCTCTTAAACAGTTGTGGATAGTCTTCCTGGTCCCATACTCAACATCTCAATGCTGATTCATGAGGTTCCCAGGGATCATTTATTTACCTATTTAGGCATCTGTTGTGGCTAATCTGTGAAAGACTTTTAGTTTATTGGAAAAAAACGTAGTATGTAGGCTGCAAATGTCACTCAGCAAGGATTCTTCTCTGGGGGAGTTAAGATATGAGCACCCAAGTTTGGAGGCTTATAATCATCTGCTATTCCAGATCCAGGGGATCTGACATGCTCTTTGTTCTGTCACCTATACACACATGGAAAATATTCTTTCTCATACATACAAATATATACATACAATGGGTCTAGACTTGTTTTCAAAAGCTCTTATGACTTATAAAGCAATTAGAGAAATCAGGTTTCTTTAAATATATAATAATATCATATTATATCTTTTAAAAACTATTGTCTTCCATTTATTTAAAAAAAATCATTTTCTCACTCTGATACAGGTTTACATCTAATCTTCAATCACAGGAAACAAAACTGTTTCTAAATTTTGTAACAGACATCCTTTTCTTTATCAAAGGAGAATGAGATAGTATTAGTAGCCAAAACTATTTTCTACAATGTAGAAATATCAGGCTTCAAGTGAATGATTCCAATTTTGGTGGAACAGTCTTCTCACCCAACCCATTTTCTATTATTGGGAATGAGAGAACTGGAGTGCACAGGGTGAGTAGTGGTCAGTGATTTCCTTGATTTTGGTTTTCATTAGAAACTTATAAGTATTTTTCAATGGACAATGTTATATTTGTAGGTCTGTCTTTCTGTCTCCTTTTATCAGTGGTACATTCTGTGTTGTGTGAGTTTTTTTATTATTATTTGTGATATAGTCATATTGTTTCTCTGGCAAATGATGGAACTTTACATATTTTTATAGTATGGAAAATTACTATATTATGTTAGAATCTCCTTAAGGTTTTCATTTGGAGATTTTCTGTGGAGGAACAATTTTAGTTTTCTCTTCTTGATCTCAGAAACTTGTATTTCTTTATTTCTTGGTGTATCTGTTTTGCTACTTGTTATCATCATCAATGCTTTTTGTTGTTGTTGTTGTTTTTGCTATTTAAGTTATTGATGTAGTTGATTCACTGGGTTTGGGTTTGTAAAGTCTCATATATTATTGTCTCTGTGTCCTAGATATTTTCAGATGTGAACATTTCAGAGCCCACAGTCACCTTTGGGAACATCTGTTGAGGAAGTGCCCCATCAGAATACCTAGTTGCTAAGTCTGTGAGAGATTTTGTTGATTGATGGTTTATGGATGATGGCCCTTCCACTGAGTGTGCAATATCCCTAAGAAAGTTGGCCTGCACTAGATAAGACAGCAAGCTTGCAATAAGACAATGACTATGTCAGAGAGAAAGCCTGGAAACAAAGATTCCTCATGGTTTTTGCCTTCAGTTGCTAGACTGATTATCTATCCTAAACACTGACAATGATGGATTGTGATCTGGTAGAATGAGCCAAACAAGCATGTTTGTTACCTAGGTGCTTTTGTGTAGAGAATTGAATCAGAGCAAGAAAAAAGCAAGTTGTAACAGAATATAACCCAAAAGTGATTTTGTTGTTCAAAGGTCCTGGGGAGGATGACTTTTGGGGGGAATGTTAAGCATATCAAAATTTAGATGGCAAAGGACATAGAAAGCTGCACACAAAGCTTAATTGGTTATTCTTGTAGTACTTTGAATAAAGTACTGTTAAAGTATTGCAAACAGTGGAGGTAGAAGTCAAAGGATTTCAGTGAAATTAAAATAGAAGTCATTTGTGTGATATTTTGGCCCCTAAGTTTTCTTATTTTCCCATGTCCTCAAGTAATTGAGTAAGGCAGAATTAAAAAAAAATAATGAAGCTAATTTCTTAGATGGACTATTGACTCTCTTGGATAGCAATTACTTATGATTCATTCAGTACTACATTAAAAAATCATGAAATGGATCATAAATAAATGAAAAGTCTATGGGTTGTAGAGGAAAAACAGCACTATGAATTTACAGAAGGTAGTCAAATGCTGAACAGAGTCACCAATTTTCAGGGAGATTATCACCATTAAAATGAAGGTCCTTACTCTACTTTGGAAGCCTAGCAAGGTGCCCTAAGAGTAAGTATCCATCCTTCTATGCACTCAATTAATGGAGAGATTAGGCAAAGTGCCAGTCCCAGGAAGCAACTTTATTCAAAGTGTGCCACAACTCTGGTTCAAGCATGGCAGGGGATATCACAATTCAGAAACCAAATTTGGGGAAATCATTGATGTTGAACTGGTTCAGGAAACCAGAAAGATAAAAAATTTAAGATTATACATTCTTAGTCTGCATTTTTAGGTCAGCTCTGTTGTAGGCATCAGTGTTTGTTATGGTAAGAGCTCGAGTGAGGAGACTGGGTTGCAATTTAAGACCATAACATGTTGAGATACTTAAGTGATGAGACACCTTCCAATGAGAGCTGCATATATAGAGTGATATATAGAGAGAGTAACCAAAGAGAGAGATGTATGGGAATTTGAGGGAAGAGCGCCATCTAAGCCCTTTGAAAATGAAGCCCCATGTCTCTGACACAGAGCTACCAGATTCAATGGTTGCCCTGCTGGGTTTCACTCTTCTCTTTGTCTTTCCTCACTATGTCTCAGTTCCTCTCATGTGAAATGAGAAAGGGTTTTCTGTGTCATTTGTATGTTGGAAAGATTTAAATTGTTTTCAGATTGTATAAGATGACAGAGTCAAGAATTTGTCTTGAGTGTCAAAAGTGACTTTGGACATTTGAACAGTGTAAGGGCTGTTGCAGACTATGAGCATCACTGAATTGACTAAATGCATGTTCTTAATGGATGATCCTGAACCTATAGTGACCTGGGTCAGAATCTAGTCAACTGAATGAAAAGCTCCCAGACAGGGTGAGGTGTTTGAACATGTGTCTGTTCTTGACAGCTTTCTTTGGGGTTCTTGTAGAACCTCAAGTAGGAATAACCTCTCTGGATGGAATTTCTATTGGGGGTATGATATATGTCTCTATAGCCTCAACTCATTCTTTTCTATGTTTCTACTATTTTATATTTGAAATGAATCAACCAGCTTCCTTATTGTGCTGTCATGACTTCACCAACATTATAGATGGTATTACTAAATCACATAAGATACAATTAAACAAATTGGTATTCAATGCTAAGCCATTTTGCTAGCCTGATTTTTTTGAAATTTTGATGTTTTTATTTTTGTTTCTGATGACAGCCATTTTCTGTGTAGTCCTGACTGTCCTAAGCATAGTTCTGTAGACCAAGCTGGCCTTGAACTCAGAGATTCACCTGACTCTTGCTCCCGCATGCTGAGATTAAATGTTGTCCAACGTTCATGTGTGTGTGATTATATATATATATATATACAATTGGGTGATTGGCGTAGAGTATAGATTTTTGTACATGTCAAGCATACTCCATTTTTCTGAACTTTACCCCCAGCTTGAATTTTGAAATTTGGCAGAGGATATCATTCTCATTCCCAGGTTGGCAGTATTTATGAGAGTCATAGTGCCTGGAAATTTTGAGTAATTAAATTACAGGTGTGTGAAATTCTTCCTGCTCATTGTGTTTGTTTTGTTTTTCAATAACTATGATTCTTTTGCTTCTATACATGGATATGCAATGCACATATGCCTGGCCCTCACAGTACTCAAAAGAGGGTCTTAGAATCCCTGAGCTTAGAACAATGAACAGTTATGGGATTCCCCCATGTAAGTATTGGCAGTTGCACCCATCTATATACAAGTCTAGGAACAGCTCTTAACTTCTGACTCATCTGGCCTGCCCTGTGTTGATTATTTATAATCAACAGTGATATTGCTCATGTTATCATCTGTCTGTTTGTAACTGTTTAAATAAAAAGCTCCTTTAAGTAAGACTTCTTAAAGTACTGTTTAAGCTGGAGCAATTCAGATTTCTAAAAGATGAATACAGAACTGGTGTAAATGCCTAACTCTTTGTAGCAACTTCAGTAAGGAAACAGTCTCTGAGTTCATCCTATGTTTTTTGCACATATGATTAATGTTTGCAGTGCAGACAGGTTCTTAATATTTACTTTTTACTGTCCTGGAACTGATTGCATACACTAGGCTAGCTTTCAATTCAGAAGCACATATACCTGCCTCTGATTTCTGGTTTCTGGAATTAAAGGCATGAGTCAATACACCAAGCTTACTCATCCTTTCTCTAGTTAGTAATAATTCATACAATTTCTTTGATATATACTCAGTGCTGTTGATGTATTTGCTTGTCTCTATGTCTATTGATAGGCAATTCTGTTTCATTCTAAAATAAATTGGTGATTATATTGTAATGTCTGAATTATAGAATAAGGGTGGGAAGCACCAGAATCATATGACTACATTGTAAAAGATGCATGCATTTACAATGTTTTTGGCATCATGCTTTATTTTTTGATTTTTCAAGACAGAGTTTCTCTGTGTAGCTTTGCACCTTTCCTGCAAATCACTTGGTAGCCCAGGTTGGCCTCAAAATCACAGATATCTGCCTGGCTCTGCCTCCCAATTAAAGGTGTGCACCACCACCACCCGGCCATGCTTTTTGTGTTATACATATGTATGGCATACTTATATACAGCATATTTTAGGATGCCGTGACCTATAATGATGTGCACATCAACTTCACTCAGGAGGAGTGGGCATTGCTGGATCTTTCACAGAAGAATATCTACAAAGATATGATGCTGGAGACATATATGAACCTCACTGCTATAGGTAAATTTTCATTCATATTTTAATTTAAGGCAACAATTGTTTTTTTGGTTATTGATACTCTTCTGTAATTCTGATTGAGAATGAGGCAGAATGAGGTAACCAAATCAGGAAAGAATCTAAGGATTAATGAAGATAGTAAATCAAATTTTGCACAATTTCCTGTAATATTTTATACATTTCCTCATTCTATATTTTAGGATACAATTGGGAAAATCTTGAAGTTGAAGAACATTGTCAAAGCTCTCAAAGACGGGAAAGGTAATTTTTATGTACAAACTGATACAAAGGTGCCTCTGGATATATTTTAATGTGTTTGAAAGTTTTAAAGAAATGCAGCAGTGTAAATAATCATAGCTTAAATTACATTCATGATCTTTAAATGCTCACAATCCATATACATCAAAGGCAGTTAAATGAATTGTGTTGGCAGGTTATTCATTTTAGAAGGAAGACAAGGAATCAATACCTTAAGAGATATGAGCATTTGACTCATATTTCTATCAGAGCCCTGCTGTGGAATTGCCCACCCATTTAGTTTCATATGACTCTTTTTTCCAAAGGTGTACATATTAAATATGTGATAAGTGTATGTCTAAAACCTTCTAATAATCAAATACTCCATATTAAAGCTAGTGTTACTCTCTAGTTTTTCTGACACTGCTAAGTTTATTGAGACGAATCATAAGAGTCAAGAGTTAAGGGAGCATTGTTGTGAAGAAGCCTTAAAACCTATATCACATGTTTATTAGGAACAAAAAGTCAAGCTGTGTGGAGACAATGTAGAAAGTTTTTATTTGTTATTCTTCATTTACTAGGTATAGCTTATGTCATTCTGGGTACAAGCCAAATAAACATAGCAATATGGAAAAAAACAATGTATCCCTCTTCATCTCAAAACCATTATAAGTTATGTACTAGTCTCATATTGAGTAGATTTGCTTAATGTGATTCAAGTTTACACATAATTGGTTTTCCAGCTTAACTGGGAATACACCTACAAACAAACTGAAGAAAAGTCCTATGAGTAGTGAGAATGTGTAAAACTTCTGTCTGTCCTGGTACATTGAGCAAATGTAGTAGGATTCATGGTATAGGAAATGTTATTAATGGAATTAAGTGGGG
>CABHPH010161468.1:0-40021 GCA_902168325.1 Peromyscus nudipes | reverse complement strand
CCTGCAGGGACAAGAAGTATCAGGCCAAATGACAGATTGGCTTTGTAAAGATCTCTGCCCGAAGACTTGGAGAACAGCAATGTGTAGCAGGGTCCTGTTCTGGGGCGCTATGATGGGGACCAATAGGTCTGTCTCCAGAGCTGTCTGAGCATCTTCAGGAGAGCTGGGCCCTAGTCAACGAACCTAGCCCGCCAATGGCATTTGGGTGAGCCATTCCATTTCACTGGACCCAAGTTTCCATGTTAAATTATGGAGTTTAAGCAGACAGTCTGGTAAGCGGTTTTAAGGTCTGGAATCGTATGATTTTTAGTGAGTAGAACAACAAAAACAAAACCTCTCCCACTCTTGCCCCTATCCAAATGATTGCTCGGGGAATATTCTCAGGGCAGTGTCCACCAGGAATACTAGCATAAGCAGGTGAGAAGCTGGCAGTACAAGGCCCTCATGTGTCTGGGTAGAACGTGGTGGTGCCGAGAGGCAGCTCTGGAGTGTTCCGCTCTGGTTCTGTTGTCTTTACAGGGTTGCATTGGCAGACTCCCTGGACTTAGCCCCTCTGACTCTGTTTTCTCATCCGTTTAGTGGCCAATAACAATAATACATGATTCCTAAAACTGTGAGGGTTAGATGCAGTTTGAAAAAGTCACTTTATTCTAATTAATTCAGAAATAGAAACATGGAATGTAGGCAGAGGGACACAAGACACAGAAAAGAACATCTAAGGCGCACACATACCCTTCCCCCCCCCCCCCAGTTTCAACTCCATCATAGTTGGTTTTTAAAATCTTTTCCCTTTTTCACGATGGGTAAGTGAATTTAACATTTTGTTATTGAAGGAGCAAGAACCACAAGAAGAAAGAAAAAAGAAAGTTTGCTTGTGAAAGTAAAATCCTAAGTAAAACTCCATAGCTTCAGAATGACCATTCTGACTGTATAAAGTCCACTGAGATGTGTGGAGTTTGGGATGGGGCAAGTGTTTGAGTGGCTTCCTTAAACCAGCTGCATGATGCTTTTATTTCTGAATTAAATGCCATTTTGCATTGGAAGTATTTGGGATTATGGCTGGCAGACAGCAGGCAACTAACCCATGCTTACTGTAATTCGTGAATGTATTAGTAGATGGATGACTGAGGTGACGGTGAGGTTGCATCCTATAGAAGCAGCATTCCAGGGGAGACGATTTGTTCCTAATCACAACTGACTTTATTGGCTGACAGCTGTTGAGATATCTTTAACCCAGATGTTCTCCTCTAATGCCGTAAGAGAAAACTTTAAGGGTCTGGACCACCTACTTCTAAGACAGGTTTGCTGACTGAATACCCCATCTCTTCTCAACTTTAAGATCTCACTCTTCCCCATGTCATTTTGGAGCAACTGTAAACATAGTTCTGATTCCCCCTGACTCCTGCCTGGCCCCAGGATAAACAACTCATCTAGTCATAGACTCCATTAGCCTATGCTTTCCTGAAGAGGCCAGTCTTTTTGCCTCCTAGTACTGTAGTAAAATAAAAACATGTAGGGATCGTTTTCATGTTCAGTACAGACCTTTCTTGAGCAGAAGGCATGTGGCCTCCCACTAGTCAGCTCTCTTCCCAGATAGCAGAGTAAGCGCTTGTGTGACAATTAGCTACCTGTGCGTCTGGTCAAAGTGTCTCTAGTACATGAGTTTGTCATGCCATTTATCACCCAAGTGTGAGCACCCAATTCAGGAGTATGAGTGTAAAGATGCAATAGAGTTCCCTCCTAGGAGACTTGGAGCATGGAAACTTCTAGCAAATGATGAAGTGCACAGCACTGCTACATTTCCAAGATAAGACAAAAGTTCTCCAAGGTACTAAATAAGAGTAAATATAAATGGCACCTCACTGAAATGTTAGAGAATCATGATGCCAGATTGGCAGCTTTGGCACCTTTAGTCCAAGCCCACATCGACTGAGTGCCCACACTATATTTGACATTTCATTGATGGTTACTGAGAAGTAACCCCAGAAGCCGTGTGTGGCATCTGCCTATAGTCCTAGCACTCAGGAGACTGAGGCAGAAGAATACTAACCTTGAGGCCTGCCTGGACTACACAGTAAATTCCAGCCTGGCCTGGGATACATACTGAGACCCTGTCTCAAACAAAAAGAAAGTTCACAGACATAGGGTCCTTTGGAATGTGACCTCTAGGCTCATGTCCACTTTATGACACTTTACATTGGATGGGGACTATGATGGAAAGAATGAGACTCCGCCAGGCGGTGGTGGCGCTCGCCTTTAATCTCAGCACTCGGGAGGCAGAGCCAGATAGATCTCTGTGAGTTCGAGGCCAGCCTGGGCTACAGAGTGAGATCCAGGACACACACCAAAACTACACAGAGAAACCCTGTCTCGAAAAAAACTTAAAAAAAAAGAGAGACTTCATCTAGAGTTTCTGGCACCTCAGTGCCAAACACAGGGTCTACGTGGACTTGTGAATGGATGAATTTTTGCAAAGTCTCAAGAAAGAGAAGTGAGAACCACCTCACTTCTTAGCACACTGCAGTTCAGGATAGATCCATTCCTAGCCGCTTCAAGCATTTTCTCTTTTTCCTTCTTTGCTAGCCTCACAAATGCTGGGTTTCTGTCTCACTGCATTTGCTCTCTTCCCTTTATCTTCCTTCCTTCCTGACCACACCACAGGCAGAGCCATGTGCCTACTTTGTGGTGCTGGCACTGGGCAGTGGGTGTCTCCCAGCCCTTCATCTGAACCTTTGAATCCTTCCCAAACCATGGTTTGGTTCATCCATTTCCAGAAAGGAAATGAAATACAGAGAAGAAAATGCTGAAGATACTCTAGGTTGTGTTGGTTATCTTTTATCAACTTGACACACAAAGTAGAGTCATTCTCAAAGAAGAGTCATTCTCAAAGAAGGAACCTCAACTGAAGAGCTGCATCCATCAGATTGGCCTGTGGGCAAATCTGTGGGGGTATTTTCTTGATTCATCACTGATGTGAGAATGCCCAGGGCACTGTGGGTGGTACCACTCTTGGACAACAGGTTTGGGGTGTATAAGAAAGTAAGTTGAGCAAGCATGGAAAGAGAGCACATAAGTGGCTTCCTCTGTGGCCTCAGTTTCAGTTCAGAAGTCCAAGTTCCTGTCTGGGTTACTTCTCTGACTTCCCTCAGTGGTGGACTGTGATGTGGAAGTGAAAGTCAACAAACCCTTTCCTCTCCAAGTCGAATTTGGTCAGTGTTTTATCATAGCAACAGAAAGGAACCACTACGCAGGTGTTAAGTAGCAACTTCCTTCGATATAAAACCTTCTATCTTCAAGGGAGGCTCCTTAAGACACAGGATGTTTTAAAGGTGAAACATTCCATCCTGCAGGGAAGCTAGTTAAGCTCAGGAAACAACTCAAAAGTTTCTGGAAGTCCCTGAAACTGACTAGATACATCATCTACCTCCCTTCCTAAGCAGATATAATCAGTAAAGGCTGCTGAAAGACACTCTAAGACAAACTGGGCTGCCTGGAATAGGCAACAACCTGAACCTGAAAGAGATCATCTCCAATATATCTATCTGCCTTCAAGTTGTGCAGTGAGCTCCAGGTTTCCAGCTTTCATGAGCTGTCACCCATGTTGGGGGCAGGCTTCTGGTGATGCAGCTGTCATTGAGCCATTTTTCCTGTGGTAAATAACTCCAATAAAACTCATTGGTGGGACTGGAGAGATAGCTCAGAGGTTAAGAACACTGGCTCTTCTTCCAGAGGTCCTGAGTTCAATTCCCAGCACCCACATGGTGGCTCACAACCATCTGTAATGAGATCTGGCTCACTCTTCTGGCCTGCAGGGATACATGCAAACAGAACACTGTATACATAATAAATAAATAAATCTTTAAAAAAAAACTCATTGGTTCTCCAAATTGGACTTTGGTTGTATCTGTACTACTCTGATCTGTTGTCAGTTCCCTTTCTGGAGTGAGTAAACATTTGTTCAAGAGGAGTGCCACACAACACCATGATAGGACTGGTTCCTTCCCTTAGGGTAACTTCCTCCAAATCACAGTCTCTTCTACTTTCAAGACCTACACACACACACACACACACACACACACACACACACACGCACACGCGCACACATGCACCCATGCATACACATACTCACAGATACATACGCATCTATGCAAATATAAATTTAAGTCTAGAGCCTGCATATGAGAGAAAACATATGGTATTTCTGGCTTATTTCCTTTCCTGCAAAGTCATGATTTCAACTTTCTTTGCAGTTGAATAGAACCCTGTCATGTTTATGTGTCACATAAACTCACCGTGTTTATTGTATACAGCTGAACAGGGGGGTGTTTATTATATTCAGCTGAACGAGGAGGTGGGTTTATTATATACAACTGAATATTGAGGTGGGCTTATTATATACAGCTGAATAAGGAGGGAATTTATTATACACAGTTGAATGAGGATGTGGGTTTATTATAAACAGCTGAATGAGGAGGGAGTTAGCTAATCTTGGCAGGAGGTTTCTGTAGAGACGCAATCTCAGGACACAGTCATTTGGGATGATGAAACTTGGTTGATATTTTCTGCAAACACTGACAACATCCATACTCAGACCAGGAGCCCTTGCCAGTCCCATAGGTTTAAAATATTGGGATCCTTGACATGGCCATGTTCATGTCAACAATACACTCACTAGAGAATTGATCTGCTCCATACAATATGATATTTGTTGAAGATGCCAAAAGCATACACTGGAAAAAAAAGATAGCATCTTCAACAAAAGGTGCTGGGAAAACTGGATGCCTACATGTAGAAGAATGAAATTAGTCCTGTGTCTATCACCCCATAAAAAAATTAACTCCAAATATATCAAAGATCTCAAAGTGAATCCTTAAACACTGAAACTGCAAGATGAAAACATAGGCAATACCCTACAGGATATGGACATAGGAAAGGACTTTCTGAATAAGACTCTATTTGCCTAGACTTAAGGCCAACAATTGACAAATGGTACCTGGAAAATGAAAAGCTTCTGTATATCAAGGAAATAATCAACTGAGGGAAGAGGAAACACACAGAGTAGGATAGAATCTTTGCCAGCCATACATCTGACAAAGTATTACTATTCAGAATTTATAAAGAATTTCTAAAAGAGTGAAGAAAACAAATGATCTAATTAAAAACGGGCTATAAATCTGAACATAGAGTCCCCAATATAAATAATAAAAATAGCTAAGCAATATCTCAAAAATGTTTACCATCCTTAGCAATTAGCACAATGTATCTTATGCCAACCAGAATGGCTAAGGTCAACAAAACAACTAACAACAGGTACTGATGAGGATGTGAGAAAAGGAGAACCCTCACCCACTATTTGTGGGATTGTAAACTGGTACAACCACTCCAGAATTCAGTGTGGAGAACCCTTGAAAAAACTAAAACTAAACCAAACTAAACATATGACTCATCTGTACCACTTCTTGGCATATACCCAAAGGACTCAATGTCATACTCCATAGATACCTGATCATCAATATTTATTGCCAGTTTATTCACAATAGCTAAGAAATGGAAACAACATAAATGTCATTCTGATAAATGAATAAAGAATATGTCACACACACACACACACACACACACACACACACACACACACTGGAATGCTATTCATCTGAAAAGAAAAATGAAATCCTGAAATTCTCAGGTAAATTGATGGAACTAGGAAAGATTATACCGGGTGAGGTAATTCAGAACTAGAAAGACAAATGCTACATGTTCTCTCTCATGAAGTTCTTGGCTCCAAATCCTCAGATGTGAGTATACAACATGGAGTACATGCAGAAACTGGGAAAATAAAAGGACTATGGGAGGAGGAAAGGGGAGGAACACCAGAGAAGGGAATAGCAGGATAGAAGTGAAATGAAGAGAGAAATGGGAAAATGGAGGGGTTTTATTGTCCAAGTTTTATTTCTATGAAGAGACACTATGACCACAGCAGCTCTTATAAAGGAAAACATTTAACTGGGGCTAGCTTACAGTTCAGAGGTTTAGTCCATTATTGTTATAGTGGGAAGCACAGCAGCAGCATGCAGGCAGTCATGGTTCTGGAGAGGTAGCTGGGAGTTCTATATCTGGATCTGCAGGCAGCAGGAAGAGACAGTCATACTGGGCCTGGCTTGAGCATCTGAAACCTCAAAGCCCACCCTCAGTGACACACTTCCTCCAACAAGGCCATACCCACTCCAACAAAGCCACACCTCCTAATAGTGCCACTCCTGATGAGATTATGGGGGCCAATTACATTCAAACTACCACAGGAAAAATATCCCTAAAAGTGCAATAGTGGTACTTATGTCTGGGCGGTAACCACTGCTGCCTAATTGGACTTAAGACCTACTGAACAGAAAAGAAGTTATATCTGGTACTGTAAACCTTGCCAACCACTGGTAGCTAGTGAGATTACGGATCTTAAGGGGGAACCTACTACTGCCACATTCCTAAACTGGTATAATTCCTAACTGCATTCTGTTTACTTACCCTTATACTCATAGATGCCTGAATCTCTTCTCTGTAACCAAAGAAGCTGGTTTTGCAACAGATGAAGACCATTACAGAAAGCTCTAATTAATCAAAATGCAGAGAACTGACTGTGGGGTGATGCATCTAAAACATATCCCCTCATTCTAAAGTTCAGGGAAAATTGTGGAAGAGGGGGTGGAAGATTGTAAGATCCTGAGGACCAGGATTCTGCTGTAAGATTGAGTCTTCCAGATATGACCCATGAGATCTCAACAATATGGCTGCTTAAACAAGACCTGGGTGATGACAACACGGGTTGCCATGCCAACATGGATGGAGGAAATCTCCTGGGGTCTCAAACTGCTGAGAGAAGGAGGAGGAGGAGTTTGCCCCAGAGACATCCTAAAAATGGTTTTCCAATCCCATATGGTCAGTTCTAAAAATATACAAGGGATACTAAACAGACTCCGTGGTTGAATTTATATATTTATTTGCTTATATATAATATATATGTAACAGTCATAATTAAAGAATAAGAGGCCATGTATTTGAAAGGGAGTGGTGTGGGTATGAGAGAGGTTGGAGGGAGGACAGGAGGGGAAAATGATATAATTATATTTAAATTAAATTAAATTTAAAATAATAATAGTAATAATAATAATATAAAGATAGCTTTGCTGGACATAGCAATGTTGGTTGGCACTTACTTTCAGGTCTTGAAATATATTGTTCCATGCTTTTCTGATTTTTTAGGGCTGCTGGCGATAGATCTGTTATTATTCTGTTTGCCACTGTAGGTGAATTGGTGTTTTTCCCTTAAACCTATTGTTTCTTATCTTTGCATTTTTAACATATTCATTATAATGTGCCATGGAAGGGTACTGTCATTTTGGGTTCTAAGTGCCTCTTGCATATATATATATGTATATATGTGTATGTATATATAATATATTTATATTTTATATAATGTTATATATTATTTCAACATATAATTTATTATATATTATTTAACATATAATATATTATATGTTAATATAATATATAAAATATATAAATTATCATATACATAATTTTGCTAGATTTGGAAATTTTTCCATTGTAATTTCATTAAAAAGATTTCCCTTTGCTTTTAGTCACTAGCTTAGTTTTTTCTTCTATCTCATGGATTCTTAAGTTTGGTCTCTTGTTCATATCCCAGAGTTATTGGATTCTGTGGTCATGATTATTTACTTACTTTATGTTATAATATTTTGTGTGTGGCATATGTGTATATGTGTGTGTGTGTGTGTGTGTGTGTGTGAGTGCACATGTGCATCTTTTTATGTGTATAGCCAGATCTTGATGCTAAGTGTCTCCCTCTATTGCTCTCCACCTTAATTTTTGAGAAAAGGTCTCTCACTGAACCTGGAGCTCTCCGAGTGACTAGGCTGGCTGGATAGCAAGCTACAGCGATCCACCAATCTCTGCTCACTGACACTAGGGTTACAGATGCACACTGCTGAGCTTGACTTTTACATGGGGATCAGAAGTCAGGTCCTCATGACTGCATGGCGGGCTGTGGCTCTGTGTCTTGCTCGGGGATCATCGGTGCCTTGATCTATGAGGGTAGAGGGAACGGAAGTGGGGAACAGGGTTCGAATGGCTGTGAAAATGATGGAGAGAGTCCTCTAGGAGATGACCTCAGTGAATCAGCTAAGCTTTATTCCAGAGTACAGGAAATATATAGGATTGGGAAGCCAGGGGACAAGTCCTAATTTGCATATCATGAGGCATCATATGTGGCATCAGGATCCTATAGCAAAGCTCCTAGTACAAGTCTTAGTTACCATATGTGCAGCAGAGGAAAGGCTTCTAGCAGGAAACTGTGCCCAGGGTCACCCTAGAGATAAATCAGGCATCCAGGCTTAGAGACAGTTTTCAGATGAGGTCAGTCCTCTGGGCCCAGGGATATTCTCCAGATAAGGACAGGTAGATAGCAGGAAGTCTTGCTGGAAAGGGAGTCCCTCATGTTGCTGAGCTTTGGAGAGACCTGCCAGGCCATGATAGATTGCAACCTCTGACTATAAGGCCTCCCAAGAGCAAGCTCTTTACCCACAGGGTCATTGCCCCAGTCCCTTATTTACATATTTTTCCTCACAGATGTTTGAAGGTAGTGGTTCTTCACGTTTGTCATCCATCTTTGATGTTCTTTCTTCTTATTAATCAAGTCAATTAGTGACATTTTCCACTGTCCTTTTATTTTAAGTTACAGACAGTTGTGAGCTGCCATGTGGGAGCTGGAATCCAACCTGGGTTCTCTAAAAGAACAGGCAGCTCTCTTAATCATTGAGCCATGTCTCTGGCCCTGGGTCTTTGTTTTTAAACAACAAAAAGCTAGAGGGGAAAAGGTAAACATGGGGCACAAAAGAACAAGAAAGAAAAAAGGTAGCGCAATAATGAAAAAGATGTGTAAACAAAGTCAAAGAATATACAAAGATGAATAAAAAAGAAAAAATTAAACTACCGCTAAAATGATAATTAAAAGAAACAAAAGTGCTGAAGGGCAAGGAGGGATACATTTGGATGAAGTTTTGGTGCATTCTTTGGTCCTTGAAAATTGGAGACTGCATGGCTGCATGGGGGAGGCTCAGCTGAACTCCCTGGACTCTTGTCTTTCCTATGCTTTAAGCTGGTTTGAGCCTCTATTGGTCGCTACCGTGTCTGCCAGCTCTGCCTTCCTTTTAGTAGATTACCTTCCTTGTGTATCAGGGGCCACTCCAGCCCCACTTTGGCAGTCTGTGGGCTGGGCAGGTTTGCCGTTCGGAGTCTTCGTGGCTGTTTTAGCTAGGATGTGTCTCCCAGTTGCTGGGGAAGTAGAAGCAACCACAGCACTGATATCTAGTGTCTGGTGACACTTTGTCCTCATATTTGTAAGATGTCCTAAGTATCAATCATCCTGCTGGAGGGATGCAGCTCAGTGTCACCTAGAGCACTGAAGAGTCAGTCATCGAGATTCACAGTGGTGAGTGGCAGACACGCAGCGCCAGAGGTGGTCTCAGTCCTTGAGTTTTGGCTCCAGACTACAATCACCAGGCTTAATCTTCGTGGATGAGATCTGCCCCCGAGAAGCAAACGTGGGACGACATTCCTGTCAGCCCTTCATTGCCTGACTCCAGACGCCCGCCACTTGCACTTTTGGCTTGTCATTCTGCACAGCTGTCTCCCAGGGCTCCTCTTCCTGGGGTGGACACAAATTCAATTCAGGTTCCCCATCTTGTGGTTGTCCCCTGTTCTATTTCCCTCACTGGTCATCTGCAACAGCGGGCTCTCATGCTGAGTCACAGCCCTTCGTTCGCCACACAATCCTGAGAGGGAACAGCCAGAGCTCCACAGTAGGTTGTATTGCTGAGCTTGGACGTTTGGTTGGCAAGGTAGAGTAAACGTGTGGCAACATCTGGCATTTTCAGTTTACATTAAGTTTAGCAGGAGGTAGCCTGTTTGAAGTGAAGGAGCACGGCACTGTGTTTACAATCGCAGCGGTTGCACCCTCTCTGAAAAGCATTCACTTCTGTAGAGACCCACAGAAGTTTCCTAGTGAGAACTTACTCAGGGTCCAAGAATCTGAGCTTGCTTTACCCAGCAGGGCTGGGTAAGTGGATGATTGGACCATGGGCATGGTTACCAGGTGTTTGGAAGTGTCTACACTTGGCTGTGTGGTGTGCTTTGGTCTTTTGCCCCACCCCTTGGCATTGCTATAAAAAGCCCTTTTGAAGAGGCAGAAGGGGCTGGTGGATTTTTTGTTTGTTTGTTTTTCAAGACAGGGTTTCTCCATGTAGTTTTGGTGCCTGCCATGGATCTGCAACACTCTGTAGATGTAATTCTGAATGGTTTTATTAAATAAGAAGCACAGAGCCAAATGCAGAGTTAAAAGCCCAAGAGGTCAGAGCAGCAACCAAGAGCTAAGACCAAAACCGCCTTCTTACCCCTCGCTGTCTCTGTCGTCCTTCCCCTCAGAGAGAGACCTACTTCCTGTGTGTCTGTCTTTTTATTGACTTTCCATTCTGCCTTCTCATTGGTTGTAAACCCAACCACACGACCTCCTTGTCATTGCCTGTCTATGCAGACCTCCTGGTCTCTATGGTTGGTATTGAGATTAAAGGCGCGTGTCTCCATGCTGGTGGTGTCCTTGAACACACAGAGATCTGCCTGTCATGTGATTGGAACTAAGGACCTGTGCTACCACTGCCAGACTTGTTATTAAATGGCTTGTTATTAGTTCTGAACCCCCAGGCACTTTTATTTATTAACATACAAATAAAATCACATTTCAGCACAAATAAAATATCATAACACTCCAATCACACCTTTGTCTTCAAAGTGCCATTCACACTCTCTTCTTTCTGGCCACATATCCCTCTCCATCAATGCTGCCAGTCACTGGAGTCAGGCCCGCCCTAATCCAGTATAACCTCATTTTCATCTGCTTCCATAATATGAAGCCTTCTACTTTCAAATACTGTCAAATTCACAGTTCTGGGACGAGGACTCAAAGGCATCTTCTGAGGAATACAATTCTACCCACTTCAGATAGCAAGCTTGCCAGTCTCTGGTACATTCAAGCACTGCTCTTTCTGCTTTAAACCTTGCTTCCTTATTGCATCTCTTCCTTGGAGTAAGCATTTAACCCAGATAACAAGCATTCAAATACCCCACGGATGTTAACTGTTCTCCAGCCTTCATCTGAAAGCGTTGAGCCTTTGACTGCAAAACCTTCTTTCCTGCTCTGCGACATCAGCCCTGAAATCTCCTCAAAACCTTTTTAAAGATTTATTTTTATTTTGAGAATGAATGTTTTGCCTGCATGTAATGTCTATGTGCCATGTGCATGCCTGGGGTCTGCAGAGGCTAGAAGAAGGTGCCAGATTCCCCTGGGGTTGGAGTTATGGGTGGTTTCGAACCACCATTTGGGTACTGAGAACTGAACCAGGATCCTCTGCAAGAATTGCAAATGCTCTTAACTGCTGAGCGATAGCTCCCAGTCTTGAAATCTTAATAAGGAGAAACTTTCTCTTCAAAAGGACCTGTGATAGTTAAGTCCTTGTAGAGCCTCTGGGCCCTGTGGGAGGTTCCAGAGGGCTTCTTCATGCACAGGTAGGTTGACATTACTCTGTGTGGACCTTTGCTTTCTACATCTCATGTTATTCAGATACCAGTTAAGGAATCAAGATTCCACAGATACAGGGGGAAATGACGGGAGCAGAACTAATTAAAAGTTCTAGTAGGTTCCACTAAACCATTACTCATGCTTGCCCAACGTACCTTAAAAGCAGAACTAGAGAAATGATCTACCCTGCACTTCCATCCTATGATGATTAATCTTGGCTTTCAACTTGATTTGACCAGTGACCAACTAAGAGATAAGCTTCCGGGCGGACCCATGAGGGTGCTTCCTGATGATTAGCAGAGGGAAAAGCCATTCTACCAGGGCAGGCGGCACCTTCCCATGGTGGTAGCAGTACAGAGAGGTCTAAGGGAACAGCAGGACCACTGTTACCCATCTGTCTGTGCTCCTTGTTGAGTGCACTGATCCTGCTGCCATCGTCTGCTGACAAGGAACTCAGCTTCTTTAGGCTTTCAAAATCAAATGAAGACCAGCATCTCTCTGGGAACCCTCCAGGCCTTCAGTGTCAGATCTAGCCTCAGGGACCGAACAGCTTCTGGGTTTTCAGCCTCTCCAGTGTGCAGACAGCTATTGTTGGACTATACAGCCCCTACCATGTGTGGTGGTTTGAAAAAAAAAATGGCCCCCAAAGGGAGTGGCACTATTAGGTGTGGCCTTGTTGAAGTAGGTGTGGCCTTGTTGGAGGAAGTGTGTCATTGTGGGGATGGGCTTTGAGGTCTCTTTTGCTCAAGCTTCCCTCAATGTGACTGTCAGTCAACTTCTTATTGCCTGCAAAATGTAGCGCTCAGCTCCAGCACCACGTCTGCCTGCACACCACCATGCTCCCCATCATGATGATAATGGACTGAACCTCTGAAACTGTTAAGTAAGTCACCCCAATTAAATGTCTTCTTTATAAGAGTTGCCATGGTCATTGTGTCTCTTCACAGTAATAAAAACCATAACGAAGACACCATGTAAGCCAGTCTACTATCCCCCATTTTGTAATCTATTTCATCATATTCTTTTTTTGTTTCTCTAGAGAACCCTACTGCGTATCTTCAGGCCGTCTCATGGCTGGCATTTACAGTACCTCCACTCTGCTATTGAAGAAACCAAGATGGTGGGAAGTTTTGTTTTTAAAATAATGGGTTTCATTGCTCAATTTTCATTTCTGTGCATCATTGTGTTTTGTCTACAGCTGCCCTTCTTCATTACACCCTTTCCCCTCCTTCCCACTCCTGGGTCCACTAATTTGATGCGATTCGATTGCTCTCCTGCTTGTGTTCCCCTTCACTACTGCAGCATGGAATCCCCTCCCTGCGGCCCCTCAGGGAAAGGAACCTGGTGACTGTCCTACTTCACTTAGTCTACTCTCTGACCTCACCTCCAACTATTAAATCCTCCTCATGAGAAACCGGACTTAAGACTTATTGGCGGATGAACCATATGTTAACATTGAAGCAATGGGATATATTGTATATATATTGGGATATATTAAATGGGATATATTGTAGCAATATAAGCTCTTCTTTAGAGCACAGTCCTCCCTGGGACACATCAGTCTCCATGTCTGATAACACATACAACTTGTCAACTAGCTAGCCCATGGGACAAACACAGAGAAGAGATAGGAAATATGTTTTTGGAGTGCACATGGCTTTGGACATTCACGACTCTGTACACAGAATGCCTCCAAAATGGCCAGCAAATTAACTGACTTTTACACTTCCATTTTACAGAGAGAGGACTGTTTCAGAGGAGGGGACTCTGCCAAAAGGGGTTATGTTGAAGTTAAAAAAAAAAAAAAGAAAAAAAAACCTGCTGCAGCAAACTATTATGCTAAACAAGGAGGTTTACCCAAAGCTATGGCTAGAACCAAGTAACTGTCAAAGGATGAACCTCTGGTGGAATTCAATAAGACATTATAAAGCACACTTTTTGATTCTTGACTCCAAGGAGGAAGACTGGGGAAAATCTAAAAACTTTCTTAGATAACCTCAGGTGCTCCCAAGAGCATGGCATGGTAGCATCAAATGATTTCAGGTAGGTGTTAGGTCAATTTCTCTATGAAATTCCTCACCAATTCAGACAAATGAATTCCCATCTGTTGTGACACTCTTCCTGAGCAACATGAATCAATGTCTCTGCCTCCCAGATAGGGAACCAGTATCAGACAAAAGTAGTGATAGCACCAAGGTCTGACTTGGAGACCCGATGGGTTTCACTGGGTTACTTAGAGGAGCATGTCTGACTCGGAGGCAGCTGCGTCGGCAAAAGCCCACGCCAGCAAGGACAACTCAAGAAAGCTGCAGCCCTGGCACTTTCGGCACACTGTGCAGACAGTTCAAAAGTTTGGAAGTTTCTTCTTAGCAGCTAGGAAACACAGCCTTTGCAGCTAAAAGGCAATCATAGTGTGGGTGATTCCTGTAATAAATCCTAAAATGCAAACTGCTACATTTTCCTTGAGTATTATCTAAGAAGCCAGAATTCTTCCAACCTTAATGTATTTTTTTTAAGGCAAGGTCTCCCACTGTAGTGGTGACCTTCCTGTCTCAGCCTCCCAAGTGTGGAGAGTACTACTCTTATTTTTTGTGATCCTGGTATCTCTCCTGCTGGGTATTTATTCCTATTCCTAGAAAAGTGGGCATCTAGAGAGTGATTTCTATCTGTAAACTGATGACACTCAAGCTTCAGTTTGATTCTTTACCCTATGGTTTTCAGGAATTCAGGAATGTTACTCTACCAGGCCCCATGACCACAGAGTTACCAGGAAAATTCCCAAGTTCTTTAAAACTTTCTGGGGTGGCCCAAGATATGGGAAAGCCATAGCCTTGATGGGAATGGAGGCCTCACAACTGGGGTAAGATGCAGCACCATCCATCTACTACAATCTCTGGCTAAGGTCTCTGGCCTCAGGCTCAGGTAGCATAAGCAGCCTTATGTATTACCTAAACACGGACTAGATATTTCTAAACCTTCTAAACCCACAAAAGGATTGGCGTGCAGGAGAGGTGAAAACAGCCAATAAAAGACACAGTTGGCCCAGTCCTAAATCTGGACTAGTGATAAAGATGAAACACTCAAAGACACTTAAAGAAACCTTAGTATCTTTATTCATGAAGTTGACAGTTTGCAAGGTAAGTATCTGCATTGAAATATCAAAAATGTTTCTACCCCCAACTGAATACTGTATTTTAGCTGTAGGAGGCATGTTGATGAAATTCTGTATCTGGGCTTCAGCCGAGATCTCTCATCGGCCAGGTCTTGTAATTTAACATGTCCCCACGGCTGCAAAAACATCTCGTCACTTGCCACAACACACAATGCCACAGTCACAAGGACAAACTGATTTTTTTTAATGTTTATGTTTCTGTAACACTGGAAATGAATGAAGCTTATCAGATTACCCTCAAGAGTGTCACTGGCCTTGTTACAAAGCATGGCAATGTGACCAAATTGAACCATTCCCTATATACAAAATCTGGTTTCTAATGCTCTTACCTAAGATGATCCATCCTATGAGTCCTAGCACCCCAGTGGAGTGGCAAGTCCTATGAAGCTCAGCTAAGGTACTACCATCAAAGAGGGACTTTCTGTGCGGGCTAGAAGATGCCAGACTGGTCAATCTGCACACTGAGGGGGGGGGCACAGAATCCTTGCTTATATGTCTTACAGCCAGAGGTAAAGTCCTCGGCCTTCCTACCAGCCCTCTATAGGCTGGGGAAGCTTAATATGCTATGTGAACATGCTTGAAGGAAGGATGGTGGCCCTCCATTCTGTCTAGGGGAAATGCTCTCTGTATACAGTGGGAAATATGCTTCCCCATCAATTCTTCTTCTATATATGAAAACATTTATCTAGGACCTGCTCTTGGATATATTTAGCTAGTCCTCCACCCAAATAAGCTGGCCACATGGCAGGACATGAGAGGAAGGAATCCTTCATGGGAGTTGGTATGCTTTCTAGGGAAAAAAATAACAGATACAGACACAAGACCTTCATGGAGTTTATGCTGTTGGAAAGAACGATTTCCAACATACTAACGTAAAACATTGCCCAAGGTACCTCTGAAGCTTCAGCATTAAATCTCTTTCTTTCCAGCTTTTGCGGTCCAGACTGAAGTAGGAGAAAGCAAAGGTTGGCAGGGTGGCCTGGAGTTTGACCTTGAAAGGTGAGGTTGTTGTTGGGTGATACATGCAAAGTCTGTTGAGCACACACGTGTGTGTACTGGAAACCACTCAGGTTCCCAGCACCCAACACAGTTACAGACGAGACTGGTGTTACTAACAAGTGTTTGCCCTGAAGGAGCTGATGGGACTTGAAGAGCCCATATATCAAGGCTAAAACAAACAGAAGTAGCTGGTATGTTAGGCTTTCTAAGTGGCTGACAGTTTTCCTTCACCACCTGTGACTTAAAATGGCTATGCAGATTTTAAGTTTTAATAACTGAGACACGATTACTGAAGTTTCAGGAAACTAGCAGTTAAAAACTCCAGAGCCCAGTACCACCACTGGCCACTGCCTTGTTCTTAAGGAGGTCGCCTGCAGGAAGGAAATCCTAGAATTGCAGGGTTAGGTGACTTACCACTTGACTATTGTAGGAGGCAGATGAGTAACACCCTGTCCTTCATCCCCGTTGGTCTCATGCTTACTACAGACACCACCACCTTTATCCCTGTTGCTCTCCCACGGGTATGCCAATAGATCCTGTGTGACGTTTTAATTATGCGTAGAAACTTTAAAATCAGCAACCGGATTTTTTTCTTTTTGCAAACAGGAAGTTAAAAAGAGAGAAAATTGACACATTCTGTGGTTCATCATTTTATTTACACAACTGAAATTTCCTTAGTCACCTTGATTACAAAAACAAATTGACACGGCATGGTTTAATAGCCTTTCTTAAATGGATCTTACAAACTTTAATAGCGGACAGATTGCTACTTAATACTCAGTAATATTTAGTATGTGGTTATTTTCTGCATATATGTAGATGAAAAATCTGTCTGATAGTGCTAACAAGTATGGGTACTTGAACAAGTATGGGTACTTTTCTATCTCAGGAACAGACAGACAAGTGGTTATTAAGTGTTAACTCCTCACAGATGGGCCAGCTATTTAGATGTGGAGCTCTCAGCCCATGAGAACCAACTTGCTGTAGCAATTCGTACTTATTGTGTAGGCATGTTGAATAATCGGAGTTTATCCTTATTTTTGCATTTAATAAAACTATCATTAAGTACATCTGAAAAACAAAAAGGGTCCCATGACTAGAGATAGTTATAAAAAAAAACTTATCACAGTGTATCTGAAAAGAAGATGGCCCAAACTAAAGCCACATTACATGCCTAAATAAGCATTTTTTCATCTTTCTGTCTAGCCTGGCTGTGTGTGCACACAAAAGTTACACACTCCTAAGGCTCTACTGGTATACTTATCTGAGCATTCTCAGCCACATAAAATGTCAAAATTTTACTGTGTTTGTGAAATGCCCATAAAATAGAGTATTTTACTATAACTACTTAAAAGTCCTATCACAGTGCTTCAAGTCTGAAGACCAGGCAGTGTTTTGGTAATGTGACCTTTTCCTGGGAAGTTGACAGTCCAGAGACAGCCAAAAGAGCTGCCGAGACTTCTAAGAGGCACCCCTGAGACCCCAGAGGAGGGTGGAGTGTCCGTGACCACAAACCATCAGTACAGAAAGAACCTTACAGGCGAGTCATGGTCAGAACCAAAGAAACCAAAACACGTGCCGTAGCAGCATAAACGACAGACAGGAAGAGCTGACCCATGTGCCTTTCACACAAGCTCTATAAGAGCCAAAACCTTGTTCTCTCACCTCAGCCATTATCAGGGCACCTTCTAATACAACGAGCTGAACTGTTCTTCCCTTTGGGCGTGAGCTGACCAGACACCAATCACAATGAGACAAACCCACCTGCCCCGGATGCAGGTGAGTGCACTCTTTGGTGGTGGGATGTACTGTAGGCTGGTGTGCTGGGGGGCAGCCTTTGTGGCTTGAGGCCTCTGCTGCCAGCAACTCTGGGCCTGAAGGACACTCCACTCCAAATGCCCCCTTTCTTCATCCTGTTCTGGTCAGCTGGCAGTAGTCCCTCAGTGCTGAACGTGTGAGAATGATGCAGAGGGCTCAATGGGGGAAAATATGTCTTGTGGGGCCACTTCTTTCAAGCTGCCTTGTCCCTAGCAAGGGCAGCACCAAATCTCTCCATTGTGCTAAATCTAAGAGCCATTTAACCATGACAGAAACAAGGCATTTTCCTAAGAAAAGGTTATATGGTTTTAAAAAAAAAAACAACAAAAAATCTATATTCAAGATGTCATATGCTGAGCCAAGGACTGCCCTGAGGCCCCTTCTCCCCTCCAGCCCTGGTGGGCTCGGATGCTGTCACCCAGACCCTTCCTGGGCTCTCATTCTGAACAAGGACAGGCCATTCTGGCCTTTTTTCAACGATGTATATGTGCTTCAGGTTGAAACTTCTTTTTTTGCGTCGTGGGTTTTTATCAACCAGGAAAATACAGTTCAGGTACAATTTCTCATACAAGATGTGAATGGCAGACCCCACACAGGTGAACACAGAGCTCGTGGTGGCTACTGATGAACAGACCAACAGAAGGGCTACCCGATACTAAAGAGAAAGGGGCTCTAAACCAGAGACTTGAACACCCACCCAGTGGGGCAAGTATGCCAGGAGGGAGGACCACCGGCTGGTAAAACGGAAGGAAAACCACTTTGGGAACCAGCTAAAACAACTACAGAAAAACACGTCTGCCACCGTGCGCTGGTCTTGGCCAGTGTGATGGGCGCAAAGGGGCCGGTGGACTTGGTGCTCCTGGTATGTTTCGTCCCCCTTGGGAGTCCATTACCGTTCACAAAGAACTGTTAACTATCAAGTGTGTCCATTAATTTTGCCGCTGAGGGTGCAACCATCCAGTTAGCATATACACTATCATTTGCATATCTTGGGAACCCAGTGCTAGTGCCATCGGCTCTCGTGAGTGGTACAGGACTCTCTCCAGGCCAGTTCGGGTCTGACATGCCTAAAAATGAAAACAGATCATTTGTTCTGCACTGAAGAACTCAGACTTCATGTGCAGACAGCAAGGCCTTGGCAAAACTCCCTTTGACAGTTAAACCAACTTGTGTGCTCCATGCCAATTACATGAATGGTTTTGCATCCCAGGTTTCCAAAACACTGTTTTACTTTGGGCAATACCACACGCTCCTGGCAGGGGTAATTTAGCAGACTCTACCAGTCTCAACATCTATGAGTTTAGACTCTCCAATCTGAAATAGAGCTGGTGAATTGCCTAGCTGTTTTCCTAGGACAGTGTAAAGCATCAGCAAATGGCTGGACCACACTGCTTCCTGTAGTGGGAACACTGTAGAAAATGTTCTAAGGTAAAGGAGGCTATTCATCTGTCATCCCAGCTAAAATGGAGGAGGAAGGCTTCCTTTCCCATGGAGGGTGCACACAGGCTGCCCTGCAGCATCGTCAGTACTCATGGCCACTACATCCAAAGCCAGTGAGGACTTGTGAATCAGGAAGCATGTGGAAAGAACCTACCTTAGCTTGAAAGTGCTCGAAACACCAAGACTTCAAAAAGGAACAAGGATGAAGTTAGGAAGCGGAAAAAATTTCAAGTATTTAATCCAAGACAAAGAAGGAGTTTTGGCAAGAACCGTATTTACTGTCCATTGCAATGCCACAGCACCACAGACTATGTTCTTTCAGAAAGCATTGGCTCAGTGTTTAGCACTGGCTTCATTAAGTGACAACATTGTGACGGGGTGATGGGGTGCCAAGGACGTGACAGCAACAGTCTGGTGTCTGCCCAGGGCCCACGTGGTTTTCCCACTGCCCCACACTGCATGGCGGTGGACGAGTAGCTGAAAGCGGGAATGTGGAAGGCTTTCGTGAGGCACCCGTCAGCGCAGGAGCAGCCTGGGATCCCCCCAGATATGTTCCCATTGCAAGCTGGGGATGCCAGCTTCCCCTTGCTAAACTGAATCCCTCCCCAGATCAGGAAAATTAATCTAGGTAACGAAGTCAGAAGTACTCCGAGTTGCTTCCCAATGTCCCCTGAGAATTCTGCTCTAATCCGCTTCTCCTGTGTCATCTTAAGTTGCTGGGCTTGCGTGGTAATGACACTTATTTCCACATCCTTTTAGAAAGACATAGCTGCAAAATGCCTGAATGTAAACTGGATGCAAAGTCAGATATTTACAAAGAAAAGGGTGCAGAGTAGGCTTTGGTTTCGTTAGGATCAGAAACACTCTTAAAAAGCATTACAGAGAGTTGGGATGGTGCAGAGGGGACAGCGTTGCTAGAATCTAGTAAATGCATGTGAAATTCTACCATAGAGTTTGTTTTCAATCCATGTGGAAGGGAGGGAGCGCGGGAGGGGAGCGCTGTTACAGTCCACCAGGGGCGTCTCCTCTTCCGAGAGGCCGTCATCGTAAAGCAGTGAGTCAGACGGGGTGGATGCTGCCAGGTCCAAGTAGTCCTGGAAGAGAGAAAAAGAGAGACAGCCACTCATCTCTGACCCTGGACCATTCTTAAACATACTCAGGGCCCCATAATGCTCATGGGACAGAGGCTCTGGCTGTGTCCCTACCATGTACTTTGGCCTCTCTGTAAGACCACAGCCCTCTACCCAGGAGGGTGGCATGAGGTACAGCATTTTGGTTCCTTAATCCAGCCAAGAGCAGAGAACTGGGGAAGTGGCTTCTTTTTGTACTCTTGGGTCTGAAAGCAACTGCTGTGGTCACATTATTCCTGCAAAATCACAGTGTGCTAAGTGGTAGATTCAATCCAATGGATCCTTTCCAGCTTCCCTCCCAGGACCTCTGCATTCTACAGAGTATTATGCCAGGGCACAGATACAGGCTTCAGCTCCCATGAACAAAGGGTGTCAGGCACTGGCTACTTATGTTGCACTGCTTAACGATGTAGACCGTTCCAACGTCATCCTGGCGGTTTCTCAACACTGTGGTTTGGGTATCTATTTTTACTCATGCTCAGAACCACCCTGTACCCACAGATCTGGAAGATCTTCTCAAGAAACAACAAAACTGTGTGAATGTGTTCAAGGCTGTTTCCCACTTTCTCTTCTATCCATTTTTTTTCTTTTTTTTTTTTTGGTTTTTCGAGACAGGGTTTCTTTGTGTAGCTTTGCGCCTTTCCTGGAATTCACTTTGTAGACCAGGCTGGCCTCGGATCTCTTCTATCGATTTTATGCTGAGGTCTTTGATCCATTTGGAGTTTAGTGCAGGGTGGTTAAGTATGGATCTGTTTGGATTCTTCTATATGCAGCCATCCAGTTTGACCAGCACCACTTGTTGAAGATGTTGTCTTTTTCTGGTGTGTATTTCTGGTTTCTTTATAAAAAATCAGGTGTCCACAGGTGTGTGGACTTATGTCTGCATCTTCAACTTGATTCCACTGATCAACCTGTCTGTTTTTGTGCTGAACCCATTCTGTTTTCATTACTATAGCTCTATAGTACAACTTGAAATAGAGGATCATGATACCTCTTGCAGTTCTTTTATTGATCAGGATTAATTATCATGGATTTTTATGTTTCCATATGAAGCTGAAAGTTATCCTTTCAAGGTCTGTGAAGATCTGTGTTGGAATTTTGGTGGAGATTGCATTGAATCTGTAGATTGATTTTGGTAGCATGGCCACTTTTACTATATTAATCCTACCAATTCATGAGTATGGGAGCTCTTTCCATCTTATGATATCTTCTTCAATTTCTTTCTTTCTTCCCCCCCCCCCCCCCAGACAGGGTTTCTCTGTGTAGTTTTGGTGCCTGTTCTGGATCTCACCCTGTAGACCAGGCTGGCCTCGAACTCACAGAGATGCCTCTGCTTCCTGAGTGCTGGGATTAAAGGCATGCGCCGCCGCCGCCGCCGCCGCCGCCGCCGACGCCGCCACCACCACCACCTGGCTTCAATTTCTTTTTTTCTTGAAGTTTTTATCATACAAGTTTTTCACTTGCTTGGCTAAAGTTACCCCAAGATATTTTATATTGTTTGAGGCTATTATGAAAGGTGTTTTTTTCCTCTGATTTCTTTCTCAGTCTGTTTGTCATTTGTATATAGGAGAGCTACTGATTTCTGTTAGTTAATTTTGTGTCCAGCCACTTCACTGTGTTTATTAGCTGTGAGAGTTTCTCAGTGGAATTTTTCAGGTCCCTTATGTATACTATTGTATAATCTGCTAATAAAGATACTTTGACTTCTTCCTTTCCCATTTGTATCATTCTGATTTCCTTCAGTTGTCTTATTTATTGCTCTAGCTAAGACTTCAAGTACTATACTGAACTGATAGGGAGAGAATGGAGAACTTTTGTTCCTGACTTCAGTGAAATGCTGTAAGTTTCTATTTAAGTTGATGTCGGCAATAGGCACGCTCTAGACTGCCTTTATTATGCTGAGGTATATGTCCTTTGTATCTCTCCTCTCTGCAGGGCTCGTCATGAAGAGATGTTAGATTTTTGTCAAAAGCCTTTTCTGTGTCTAATGAGATGATCATGTGGTTTTTGTCTTTCAGTTTGTTATATGGTGGATTACACATTTATTGATTTACCCATGTTGAACCATCCCTGGATTTCAGGGTTGAAACCTACTTGATCATGGTGGGTATCCTTTTTGATGTGTTTTTGGATTCAGTTTGCAAGTATTTTATTGATAATTTTTACACTTATATTTATAAGAGAAATTGCCTATAATTCTCTCTCCTTGTTGGGTCTTTATGTGGTTTAGGTATCAGGGTAATTGTGGCCTCATAAAATTAATTGGGCAATTTTCATTCTTTTTCTATTTCGTGAAATAATTTGAAGAGTATTGGCATTAACTCTTCTTTGAAAGTCTGGTAAAATTATGTGCCAAAATCATCAGGACCTGGACATTTTTTGGTTGGGAGACTTTTAATGACTGCTTCTATTTCATTAGGTGTTACAACAGGTCTGTTTAAATTGCTTATCTGATCTTGGTTTAACTTTGGCAGGTGATATATGTTGAGAACATTATCCATTTATTTTAGATTTTCCAAACTGATTGAGTACAGCTTTTTAAATTTGTCCTTATAACTCTCTAGTTTCCTCAGTGTCTGTTGTTACATCCCCCTTTTCATCTCTAATTTTGTTAATCTGGATATTCTCTCTCTCCTTTTAGTTAATTTGGCAAATAATTCCTGAATAGAACACTGTTAGCACAGCTATTGAGATCCACAATTACTAAATGGAACCTCATGAACCTGAGAAGCTTCTGTACAGCAAAGGACACCATCATTCAGACAAAGCGGCAGCCTATAGAATGGGGAAAGATTTTTACACCCCTACATCTCATAAAGAGCAAAGGTAAAAATAATATATAAATAACTAAAAAAAAAACCCCTGTATATCAAGAAAACAAAATAACCCAATTTGAAAAAGGGATACAGATCTAAACAGAGAATTTTCAAAAGAGGACACTCAAACGGCTGAGAAGTACTTAGAGAAATGTTCGACATCCTTAGTCAACAGGGAAGTGCAAATCAAAACTACTTTGAGATGTCATCTTCTACCTGTCAGAACAGCTAAGGTGACAAATGAGAACTCATGTTGGTTAGGATGTAGAGGAAGGGAACACTTACCCATGGCTGGTGGGGGTGCAAACTTGTACAGCCACTATAGAAATCAGTGCGGCAGTTTCCTCAGGAAGCTGGGAACTGATCCACCCCAAGATCCAGCTCTATCTACCTGGGGCATACACCCAAAGGATGTTTCATCCTACCGCAGAAACACTTGCTTAACCTTGTTCATTGCTGCTCTATTCCTAATAGCCAGAAATCTTAAAACAATCCAGATGTCCCTCGCAGATGGATGGATAAAGAAAATGTGGTATATTTGCACAATGAAACATTACTCAGCCATTAAAAAATTAAACCATGAAATTTGCAGGTAAACTGACTGAACTAGAAAAAAAATCATCCTGAGTTAGGTAACCTAGACCCAGAAAGACAAATATGGTACATATTGCTTATACGTGAATGTTAGCTGTTAAGTCAATGATAGCCAAAGCTATAATCCATAGAACCACAGAGTTTTGGTATAGAGTAAGTGGCATGGGGGAGGGAAGGATCTCCCTAGGATGAAAAATACAATAGTTATGGATAGACAGGGGTGGGGGCTGGAATGGGATGATCAAACAGGGAGTGGGAGGGAAGAGGAGATGGGGGAGAGAATACAGGAGGAGATAGACAAAATTATGGACCATTAGAGGGCTAAGTATGGAAACCTAATACAGTAGAAGCTTCCTAAAACACATGTATATATATGTGTGTATATATATATGTGTGTGTATATATTATATATTTTATATATATATGAAGGTAATATAAATGAAATTGCCAAATAATAGGGGAGAAAGAACCCCATTTGGCTATCTCTTGACACCAAATGAAGCCTCCAGTACCAGGAATGGGTTACATCTAATTGAGTTGTTGGCCAAAGGGGTCCAACAGGAACCCCAAACAACCCAGGTTGTTGCCAAGGCAATAGTATAGATTAGTCTCCCCAAAGAGTCAGCAGGGCTCTGTTGCTGAAGACAACACCTGCACAACTCATGGAACATGGAGACCTTGAGCTGGTGCCTGCCTAAGCCTTTAACCTGCGGTACTGGAAGGTACTCTGCTCACTGCCAACGGAGTGTGAACACCAACCCAGCTACAAACCCTTCCATCTACAATGGTGTCCTCCCCACAAGCTCTGCTAGTGCAAAAGTGGCACAGAGCTCGTGGGAGCAACCAAGCAATAAGTGACTTGACTTTAGGTCCACTCCTTGAGATAGAACCCATGCCTAATGCTGCTCAGGTGACCGAGAACCTGAGACCAAAGAGCCCAGGGATCTAGAAGAAAACTAAATACTACTATTCTACTAAAGGAACGTAGCAATCAAATGACCTCTAATGACATTGTGCTACACTCATAGATGAGTGCTTTGCTCAATCATCACCAGAGGAGGTTCCTCCTGCAGTCGATGGGAATAAATACCGAGACCCACAGCCAGACAATACGCAGAGCATGAGAGACCTTGAACACACTCAGCCCTAAGTGGGATGTCTCCACCAAATCCCTTCCTCCAAACAGGGGCTTTCACTGAATCTGGAGCTGGTTCTCAGCAAGTCCCAGAAATCCGCCTGTTTCTGTCCTTGTCCCTCATAGCACTGGCCACACTTGGCTCTTTTTTTTTTAAATAGATGCTGGGATTTGAACTCAGGTCCTCCTAATTATGCAGCAGCTGTTCCTCCCAGCTAAGCCGTCTCTCCAGCAACCCAAACTGCTAAATTTTATTTCTTGGAGCCTAGATTGTGCACTTCTGCTTTTGGAATTTGAAGGAAGTGTAACTTTTAGTACAGATGAAGACAAGGTCTATGGAAGTAGTGTGAGCAGGAAAGCTGTTTGCTCGTTTCCCTGTCTCCCTAGCATCCAGTACAAAACAGTACAAACAGTTGCTCAATAAACATTAGGCAAAAACCAATCAACCTTCTCACCACAGCACAGAGACTGACTACTCCCACATGTTGTGTTTGGCTCATAACCAGGCTTTGGAAACCTACATGACCAGTTAATAAAATCTGGGGGACAACATAAACTTCTTCAAATCCAGAAGACCTGGCATGCCCGGACTCCTATTCCTGTAGGTCACACGTGGTGACAGGAAGATGCCCTTGAAGGGACCCTCACATTCCCGGGTGCCAGAATTCTGAAATAGTCTCCAGTACTTGCCTATGAAGAGTTCTTGCCTGAAAACAAGCTAGAAATCAAGATGTTACCATTACTGGAAGGCCCAAGAGGACTGGCCTGAAGGGCAGGTTTTCACCCGCTGCCTGCCCTCTGGAATAGCGCAGCCATCTTCCTCTGGCCTTATAGTGGGGACAGAGAGCCTCAAACTACCATCCCACGGTGAGTCTATGGCAGTGACTCTAGGACTCACTCTGCTCTTGACCATCATCTTCTCCAGATCCTTGCTGATGTCAGCAAATACTGGCCTCTTGTCTGGCTCCTGTTTCCAGCACTGCAGCATCAGGCGGTACCTGGAGGGAAGCACAGGCAGGTGGTGACACCCAGGCAGGGAGGGCCGCCACAGCCCAAGTCTCCACTCTCTAGGCTGTTTCCGCACCACCCGTTGATGGCTGTCTGATCTCTGCCCCTTCACTCCCCATCACCCACCTTATTCAGGGTTAGTGGCATTGGGCTTCGTGGGAAGGAGAAGAGAATGAATACTTGCTTTACTTTCCACCCAGGGCCCAGGGCAGGAGTGTCAGAGAGAGGCTGGCAATAAAAGTCTACTCACATTTCCTCACTGCAGTTGTCCGGCCTCTCCATCCTGTGGCCTGTCTTCAGAAGGTTGAAGAGTCGTTCAGGAGGAATTCCAGGGTAGGGGTTGCCCCCCAGGGTCACAATCTCCCATAGCAGTACCCCAAAGGACCACCTGTGGCGAGCAAGGGAACCAGTAAGCAGTTTCCTGGCCCCTGAAGCCTCCTTGGTGAACCCTAGATGTTTGTATCTCTAGCCTCCAAAGCCTAAGTGAATGATATACAGGGATTTTAGCTTAGTTCTGGCTGCACAAGCAGGTGCATAACAAGAGGTGGGCAAGGTCCACCTGCCTACCTAGACCAGCCTCTGGGATGCTCAAGCCCCCCCCCCCCCCCACTGTTGCCTTTGGAGCAATGATACTTAAAGGGACGAGATCCCAGCAACAGAACTCAGGGTGTACTGTGAAATTTTTAGTCTTGGAAGAACTTTTATAAAAAATATTTAGTAGTAAGGACACACTATGGGGTGGGAATAAAAATATCACAAAACACGTATCACCTGGCAATAAAGTATGTATGTGCACACCATAGAAGCTATCCAAGGGGCATCAGGAGGGAGGGGCCTACTGTGACTCAAGGCTATTAGTCTCCTATTGTATTTTTCTTTGGATTTTCCAGTTCTTCTAACTCAACATTATGTTATCAGAAAACTACTGTTTAAAATTGCTGAAGAAAGATCTCTACTTTCATAGCTCACTCTATTCAAGACCTGCATGTCTGCAGATTGCAGAACACTACAGAATACAAGATTTGGGGGTTTTGTCTGTCTGTCTTTTACAAACAAGTATTTTGTCTTTAGAAAAACAAATCATGTCTTGTCATCTGATGCAGGAGAAAGTATGGGCTCCCATATTTAACCAGTTTGGGATACACCAGTCTACAAACTCCTAAAAGACTACCTGCAGTGGACTCCCCAACCTTTGCCTGGGGGCAGTGAACATCACAGGATGCCCTGTCCGAATCATATTCCTTCCAGCACTTATGGGAGGAGCTGTTTGCAGGTCCTACCCAGAGGAGAGGAGGGAGGGGTGGAGGAAGTCATGGGAGGGAAGTGGGCTATGACTGCCCCACCCCACCCCACTCCTACGCATTCCACTGTGGTTGGCAGAACTGCTGCCTGGCCCAGCCATTTGCTGAATGAACAGCTGATGACCTCTTAGCCTGGGCCAACACTGCAGATGAGTTTTTGGAACCAGCAGTATCCCCTAGCCAAGCTGCAGAGACAGGCATCATGGACCAAAACCCCCACCCCCCCCAGAACAGCAACTTCCACACTTACACATCACTTTGGGTGGTATAGATATGATCGAAAAGGGACTCGATTGCCATCCATTTGACAGGAATCCGGCCCTAGAGGTAGTGGAAGAAGGCATCAGCATGGTCTGAGCTCTGTAACCAAGATAGTCAGCCATGTTCCTTTAGCCCAGCTCTGGAGGGAGCATGGGGTACCAGTTCCTGGGACAGACCAACTATGCACAATCTTGAAGGGGCCACAGCTCCGGCCTGAACCTTTGGCTTTATTGAAATGCTACTGGGCAACCACCCACAGTTACAGAGGACAACTTTTCACATGCCACGGCCCTGAGAAGATGAAGCCCAAGAAATCCACTTACAGCAGAGCTGCAAGAGCTCTGGGGAACCCCGAGTGGGGCACAACAGTGCTCCCCAGCACAGGGCCAAGAGCTTGTCTTGCAAGATAAATTCCTTTCTAGTATCCCCAAGGGCACATGCATTTGGGAAACCAACTCCCAGTTTCCATCTGTAGACTTGGTAAGCCATCACCAAGGCTCATCTGAGAAACCTTGAAGGAAGAAAATGTTTGTGTACCAGAGCTGGATTTTCCTTCTCCTAGGGACCTTCCTGCATCTCAGAATGAGCATTCCCTACCCCCACCCCCAGCAGCAGTGTGGGCATCTGACCGAACAAATCCTTTTCAAAAACACAATGAATGGCTTTAATGGACACACCTTGTCCTTTATCCTCACCATTTGCCCAGGCTGGCTCCATAAGGAAGTCTTAGGAACTTACCATTTTAAAAAGCATACATCCGCTATCATTTCTATTGCTCGAACATGTCTGTGATTATGCCCTTAATGAAGTAGGACTGTGCATCTGACAGTGCTGTCTGTGGAGTCTGCAGCCTGTGCAGCTGCTAAAGCCCCTGGATGCCATACCTGTGCACCTCCACTGTGACCACAGTCCTCCCTCGAAGATATGTATGTGTGCGTGCATGTACGGGTGCATATGTGTGTATGTACGGGAAGTCTCCGTCATGCCTGCTGTTGTGTGGCACAGCAGCCCCTTCTACTTCCTCTATGCAGTTTTGAGATCTCTCGTCACCACAGAAACCCCGGAACAAACAAACACAGCCCTCCTAACCCGTGGTAACAGAAAGAACCCATGATGCTCACAGCAAGGCAGCAGCAGATAAAGCTGTGTGTGCCTCGAATGTTTGCTCATCAGGACCCTGAGCACTCCCATGAACTTTTCATGCCTGTGTTGTCACATGGGAACTTAGGGAGAGCAGATGCCAGGTGACAAGGCAAGGCAGTTACCATGGGAACATGATGATGTCAGTGAACAGATGCCCACATACTGCTTGGACTTGGGAGGAATTTCTCAAGACCCCCGAGGTGCATTTCTGGACCCAGTTTTACACAGAGATCCCAGTGAGATGCCTATGTAAAACAACAAAACAAGGCTGATCGCGGGCCTGTCTATTCCACTTCTCTCTCCTAGAAACAAAAGAGCAGTTACAGAGCCAACAGTGGCCTTCTTCCACAGAACCGGGGGAACTGCAGAGAGGAGACTAGGTCTATAGTATTGAGAAGTCTTGAGAACTAAAAGCACCAGGGATGGGATAGATTTCCACTTCCCCAGTCATTCTAAGGGTGCCACCCAACCCTGTCAGTACAGCTGTGAGCCCACCGCCCCACCCAGAAACTCGCTGACACACACGTGGCCGGGTACCTTGCTTTTCTTCACATAGGAATCTTCTTCGTAAACATCTCGGGACAGCCCAAAGTCAGAAATCTTCATCTTCCGTCCTTCAGCCACCAAGATGTTCCTGGCAGCTAAGTCCCGATGTACGAGCTGCAGAAAAAAAACAAAAACAAAAACAAAAACAGCAGGACCCCTCAGGTTAGCCAGGGTAGGCGGGGCTGGGATGGGCACCAGGAGTAGCACAATGTCTGTGGCACTGACCTTCATCTCAGCTAAGTACTGCATACCCCTTGAGATCTGCCAGGCAAAGGAGATGAGGTCACCCATGGTCAGTACCCGTTCATCCGGGTGGTCTAAGGAGCTGGAATTGCGGCTGCCTCCACTGCCCACATAGCCAGGCCCAATCTTGCGGCTGTCACGGAGGAATCCCCGCAGGGAGCCATACTTGGCATACTCCACAATGAGAAGAAGTGGCCCTGGGGAAGGAGAAAGGCAGCCCTGGGCATGGGGTCAGGTCAGCCTCAGGCTTCAAGGAGTATGGTGGGGAAGGCTGCAGGCTCTGTTACCCTACCTGCAAGTGGGCAGGCCCAGACCTATGGCTCTATGGATCATGAATCTATGGAAGGCCAACTCACTCCGGGCCCACACTGACCGTGTAGACATCAGCTCCTTTCAAGGTACAGTTAAGATCGTCCCCACGGTGCCTGAGTGGGTGGGTACTGTTCTTAGCCCTATCCTGGGAGCTACCGTGCCCTGCTATTAGAACTTCATACTTTTTTCCGTCCTCAGTCCTGTAGGCTGGAGAGGGAAAAATCAATGGAGGCAGGAAGGCTTGTGCAAATTTGTCAGCTCAGTCTAGGCCCCAGCTAGCTCTGCACTCGTCTGTCTCCCTGTTCCTGCCTAAACTCAACAATTAGGGGTACAGTCAGGCCTAGGTCTGGTTCTTCGCCCTCCTCACATTCTGTGTGCGCGCACGCACATATGCACCAAAAGTCTTTTGGCAAAAGAATGGGCATGAAAAACTAACGGTCAGTGCAGACTTGTCCTTGTCTGAGAAGGTGACAATGATCCTTCCCTGCAGGGCTGGGGTTAGGGTCACCTGTGGGGAACAGCACGCTTGTTATTCTGTAGGTCGCCAGGATGCACTGTTCACTCTTGGTGCTCCCTAGAATGGGTGCCAATGCTGGCGACCTGCCCTCAGCAGGCCCAAGGAGTGCTACAGTAGGAACCTCTGGGACAGGTGCCTGCTCAGCTAGCAGACACAGATCCTCTCCAGACCAGGGGTGGAGCCAGACACCCAGTCTTCCAGAAAGGAGAATGAAGTAGTGGGTAAAGTACAGCAAGGGGCAGAAGAGGGGGTCCCAGCCCCGCTGGCGGTTGCCCACCCCCTCATCATCTGACCAGCCTTACCGTCCTGGCTGCAGGCCCCATACAGCTTGATGACATGTGGATGGTTGACTTGCTTCAAGAGGTTGAACTCAGACAGCAAGTCTCGTAACTCACTCTGGGAGGCGTTTTCTGAAACACAGCACACAGAAACCGGGCTTGCTACAGGCCTTGCGATCCCCCTGTGACCAGTTGAGTATGGAACAGACTGCCCTCTCCCTCACAGACACACGGCCTGGATTTACATGGAGGCCCTCAGCACCCAGCCGGTTAGGGCTCCTCCCAGTCCTCAGTGTCAGACAACAGCGGCTTCACATACCCCTGGGAAAAGAGTCCAGAGAGCTAACATCCACATTAGCAGGACCTTCCCACCAAAGTCTCCAGGGCCACTGCCTATGTGTATGGCAGCATGTCTCTTTGGCTGCTATCTTCAGCAGAGAGAATCCTACAGAGAACACTCCCCTTCCTTTTTTTAAAAATTTTTGAAATTTTTTTATTTTTCAAGACTGGATTTCTCTATGTAGTTTTGGTGCCTGTCCTGGATCTTGCTCTGTAGACCAGGCTGGCCTCGAACTCACAGAGATCTGCTTGGCTCTGCCTTCCTAGTGCTGGGACCCCCTTCCTTTTTTCAGTCTTCCCAGAAGGAGAGACATCTTGCCTATGTCCCCACACACCTGCTTAGAGACACAGGTGCTGGAGAAAGGGGAGGACCCTGCACCCAGCCCAGATCTCCTATGATCCGCCCAACATCGGCTTGGAGCCCCACGGCCCTCTCTAATGCTTCTACTGTACGCTTGGAGCTTATGCTCTGTTACTGTGCCATCCTGCGCGAATGCACCAGAGTGAAGGCAGCATTAGCATTTTGCGGCACACCACACGTCAGGCCTTGCATTTTCCAAACGAGCTAGAGTGCCATACTTCTTTAGAGTGCCTAACTGCATCTGGCACACTGTGAAGATGATCAGGTTTCACCAAAATCGTATGAAACACAGGACCTGAGGGCAGCCAGGGTTGGTTCTAATTCTCACTAGGCACTTGAATACGGAGGTAAACAGTGTCGGACATGTAACCCAAGAACTCTTCCTGGTTGGCTAGCCAGTAACACACGGTTGCCTGTGGCATTTAGGATGGTCTGGGATGAAGGACAGACACAGCTGGGAGACAGGGTGCCAGGAGCCCCTGAGCCAGGCCTAGGAAGCTAGGAATCTGAGGGTTGAACCTGGTGTGAGTGTCTGGGGAAACATACAGGGTGCTCTGTGTGTAGTCCCTGACCATAGATAGCACTGGAACTCAGCTATGAACCAGCTACATGAGTTCTTCACCACACAGTCTGGCTACCACAGGGCCCTCAGTCCACAAGGCTGGAGACCTGACCACGGTGAAGGCTACCCACCCATGCAGCCACAGCCTCTAGTCAGAGTCACACCCCGTGTCTAAGAAAGGTACGTGTGCACACTGAGAGCCAGACCCAGGGCATGACTGGTCACAGGAACAGAGAAGACCCATAGGGTTGCTGGGAGGGGGGTTGGTTATTACAGAGAGGGTCTCTTCACTGAGACCCCAGTGGCCTCCTGAATGAGAAGAATAAATGGGGCAGACTGGGGTGCTGGCAACTCTGTTTAATCCCAGAGGGCCTTAAAATGTTGTCCGTGCTGGCCTCTTCCCTGACATGGTGCAGATGCAGTACCACAGCATCCTCCACGAGAGCAAGGTCCGTCCACACCTTGCCTCTTCAGAACACTGGCTATGTACCCATGGGGTGTTCAAGACTGCAGCTGCCACAGAACGACAATGGGGGCTCTGCAGGGGGTCTCAGGAAGGAGGGCCACAGCCACCCCACAGATGCGGCCCCCAGATAGGTACCTTTCAGCATTTTCACGGCCACTGTGGTGTATCCTGCTCGGCCTTTTAGACGGAAGGCTGTTGCCTTGACTACCTTTCCAAACTCTCCTTCTCCCAGGGTTTTCCCAAGAACCAAGTTCTTCCGAGGAAATTCCCACTTTGGATCCTCCTATATTGGGGGAGAGACAGGGGCCATTAGCTGAGAAGGGAGAAAAGTGTGCTGCGCAAAGTTGAGCAAGAAGGCAAGGCCATTAAACACTAACCCCTAACCCTGCCTGGACAAGGGTCAGCATGCAGAGAGCTGGTCATCACTTGAGTCACACCCATCACTTCACAACTCATCTACTGAGGACACCATGGCCAGACCAGGGAGGCCGTGAGTGAGTCTCCAGGGGAAGGGCCTACATTCAGTATCTTAACTCACCCTGTACCCACTCCACTGAATACTCCAGGACCAGTTAGTCTCAAGTTCTTAAGTTCTTATCCTCAAAGCCAGTTGGGTCCAGAGGTGCTTGTGGCTGACTAGACAGCAGCCCAGACCCAAGTTTTCTGACACCCCCCACCCAAGGCCCCTAAAGGACTGAATGGACACCCATGGCTCAGGACACGTCTCAGCCCAGAATCTCCCCACAGTGGAAATATTCAGAGCAACCTCTCTGTGTGGCTGCCTGAGAAAGAAAGTCACCACTGAGCCCCTGGGGAAACTTCCACCCTGAAATGTGAGGCAGCTGCTCCTCCCATGGCCTGTCCCATGCACCCCACTTTGCTATATCCCCGCTTCAGGTGATAGGCAAGGCCCCTGAGGGCTTGGGCTCCTGAACGTCTCTTGCTACTGCTGCACCTTTACATGTTTGCTGCTGCCATTTTTCTCTGGTATCTGGCATTGTGTGAATGGGTGTGTGTGTATGTGTGTGTGTGTGTGTGTGTGTGTGTGTGTGTGTGTGTGTGTAGCCCCACTGTCTTTAATGTAGTGTGATTTTCTCATGTAAATATCCTGTTCTACTGGGCATTTTAACCTGTGGATTATTATGATTTCCTCTTAAGCTGTACTGCTTAACTGAAACAATGATTTTATACAATAATAGTGCTAGTTTAAATAGAACTTTGATTATTAATAGTAAGGGATTATGATAGAGGTTAGTTTCACGGAAAATATAGGTAAAGGTAGGATACAGTGTTGCCCCACCCCTGATAAAGCAGGGGCTGAAGAGGATAGAAAACAAGAAAATAAGAACAAGAAGTGTCATGCAGCTGAGACTAAGGAGTTTCTCTTGAGGAGCCATATAGACTGTGGCTTAGGTTTAATGATTAAGAAAAACAACTGAGTCCCAGAAGCTAGGACAGTTCAAATTCTTTTAATCTTAATGTTGGGAGATGTCTTCATAGGTTTTGGTGTGCATCATAGCTAAAATAAACCTTTAGCTATGACTTCAAGTTAGGGTAAATAATGACTTAAGGTTAGGTTAAGATGTTTTTGTTAAAGGCTTTGAGGTAAAAAAATCTTAAACAATTTAAAGGACATGGGAAACATGCTGTTTTTTTTGTTTTTGTTTTTGTTTTTACTTTTATTCATTGTAATCATTCACTTAAAAATGTAACCATATTGTAATTTTTATACTGCTTGGAAGATTTTACTGGGGTAGATAAGCTGTAAGGGAAAAAAAATTAATACACAAAAAGGATACATCCAGATAGAGGTAAGAAAAGAAATAAAGAGGAGAGAGAGAGATGATTGAAAGATCCTAAAGATGTGTGTACGTGTGTGTGCGTGTGTGTGCGCGGCACATTTTCCCCTTTGGCACTGGCCCCAGAGAGTTAAGTTTTGGCCCACTCGCTGGCACCAAGAATTAAGTTTTACTACATCAGATAGAAAATTCAATTGAGTGTTTAGCCCACTGACTCCAAGGCTCCCCACACTCCCTGAGCTGCAGAAGGCTGGTCTTACAGCAGCACCTTACTGTAAAAACAGAAAACAGGCTGAGTGGTTAAGTCATGGGGCTTCTGTCTGCAGAGGGTGGGCTACAGCTTGAGGGTGCTAGGCTAGCTCTGGAGAAGCCATGCGAGTGTGGTATGTTTTTATTACCCTTGGGAACAGCAGTATGGCCTTGGAGCAGCCTCACTGTGCTGTCTGGGTTAGGGAGAGCTCTGGTGGCTACTCCAGAAGCCTGCTGTAGATCCCCAGGCTCGGGGACCACACACTAGGAAGAGAGGGAGGCAGCGGTGGCCCATCTAGGAAGGGCTTCTTCAGCTCCAACCAAGGGTTGGGTGTCACTCACGTAGGCCCTGGGGGAGGCAGGACCTCCTAGCCACCTATGGCCACAACCTGAAACAGAAACTTCCAAGGGCCCATGGCCACTGGGGGCGCCCACAGGCGTCCCCATCACAGCCCCTCCCACCCAAACCTGTGGCTTACTCTGTTCATACGTTCCACCTCATAGCACTATCCCTAGCTGCTCCCAGAGCACCCGTGGCTTCCAGATCCTGGACAGATGAGGGCAGGGGCTACCTGCAGGTGAAGGCAGCAGAAGCCACATGGGGCAAGCCCAGAGAAGACATGATCAGGACTGGGAGGCTTCGGTGGTAGTATGGCTCTGAGCAGCACCCATGGAAAGGTACCTCCATCTCAAGAGTAGTTAGGGCTTTCCTCTGTGTTCTCACCGCCTCCTCCATCCATGTCTGGGCATTTACCCTGTACACTGCTGCTGCCCTGGAACTCTGGACCAGCACTTCATTACGATCCTCACACTCTCTGTCCCCCCCCCACTTCTCAATAGAGTGGCCTGTTGAAATGCTACAGAACATGGCCTCTTCCACTGTTCTTACTCTGAGATAAAACACTTGACAAGACTGTGTGTGTGTGTGTGTGTGTGTGTCTGTCTGTCTGTCTGTCTGTCTATGTGAGCACAGGACTCATTGTTCTCATCCCTTGGGGCTTCTGCTCACACCTCCCCTGTTAGGTAGGACCAAGCCCACACTCCCTGGGACCTCAAGGCCCACATCTCAGGTACCAGCCAGGCCCATCTGAATCAGTACCTGTCACTTCCTTCCTAGACAAGCCTGCCTTCACAGCCTAGCTTCCCACTGGAAGGTGACTGTATGAGGGCAGGGATCCCCCTGCTGTTAGCCCTATGTGGCAAGAGATATAGGCAATACCACATCAACCATTTGTGGGTACCCCCAAGTAGTAAAGAAAGCTCATGTGGCCATATATCCTCCAACACGGTCCACCTACCTCTTGGGGCCCCTTACCGGGATCTTGAAAGAGTCCACAGACACCTGGTTCTCCATGGAATCCAGTGAGGGCCGGCGGGTCCCTGAGGAGGAATAGCTGATTGGGAAGCCCTGGGCTGGCCGGCAGAAGGTCATTTCCGCGGAAGCAATGGGCGGCTTGTGTGCATGCTTGTGGTAGCGGTGGATGCAGAACGTGGACAGCAGGACAGAGATGATGAAGGAGAAGAGGACGGCAGCTGTGATCACCGTGCGGCACAGCTCATCACACAGCGGGCCTGTGGCAGGGCACAGGGACGGGTTTCAGCAGCCTGTCCGGGACTGCGCTGTGGTAGAGGTACTGCCGTGCTGGCTATCCCAGACCACGGTTCACCCTCTCATGGCAGACACGGGGCCAGAGCACACTGCCCTGGTCACAGTAAAGGCAGTGTGCCAGCCACACCAGCTGTACCGTCTTCCTGTCATGAACATCTGGATGGTCATTGCAAGATGGTAGGAAGAGAGGAAGAAATATCAAAGGCTCTGGACAGAGAGTCCTAGAGTGACTCAAATACCAGCAGAAGGTCACAGTGCCAGAAGCCAAGCAAGACCCTGTACAGGACGCTGACCAAGTCACTGTGAAGAACTGCTTTTCTGGTCATCCTTCATTGAGAATTTGAGGCTAGATGATGCTATAGGGGCTCTGACCCTTATTCATGGTTGCACCAAAGGGTAACTGAGGCCCAGAGGGGAGGAGGGAGCCTCCTGGGGTCAAGGGCCTCCCCATAGTCTCTTCCCTTGGTGGACCTCACAAACGTTTGCTCAAAACACTCTTTGGGGTTTGGAGGGGTCCAGGGAGTCCTGTGTGGGGCACTCCTTACCCTGGCTGTCCTCTGGTTCGCAGAAGCACTTCTTCTCATCAGGTAAGCAGTAGCAGGTACCATAGCCAGCTTTAATCCCCCGGCGCTCCCCTGGCTCGTGTCCTCCAACAATGCTGCCACCTGAGGACATATGCAGCCTATTCAGTCTCCCGGTGTGGCCTGACACTTCAGGGTCCCCAGATTGTGATAGCTTTCTCAACTTGGGGTCAGTAGCTCAGGCCCAGCGAAAGCTCAGAAACTCCTTCACCTGGGCAGGGGGTTCAACACAGTGTCCCCCTACACTGGCTATGGAAGTAGGGGAACCAAGACTATTTATAGAGTTCATTGTTGAGGTCTCAGAAGGCATCATCCATGGCTATCCTCCAGTAATGGTAAAGATGTAGGAAACAGACCAAAGGGAAGGTGGACCCTGAGCTAGCAGAATGTGGACCATAGCTCATGAGTCAGCCAAGGATAGACAGGTCAGGCTACAGAGGCCCAGTCTTGGGGAACACAGCAGCAATCACTCAAATGAGATGGTAGGAGGACTGGTTTGACACATTCTGCCTGGTTGAACCTACTATTTTTTTTGGGGGGGGGGTTTCAAGACAAGGTTTCTCTGCGTAGTTTTGGTGCCTGTCCTGGATCTCGCTCTGTAGACCAGGCTGGCCTCGAACTCACAGAGATCCTCCTGGCTCTGCCTCCCGAGTGCTGGGATTAAAGGCGTGTGCCACTGCCGCCCAGCGAACCTACTATTACACACTTCCGTTCTTTGGTGCTGAGGATGAGCCCAGGGCCTTACATAAACTAAGCTGGTACACAGCCATGGTGCTATACCCCAGTCTAGCTTGATGCATCAAACAGATAAATGTGGCTTCAGACTGTGTGCGGGTGGGGGCTGGAGTTTCCAAGCTCTCCGCTGCTGGCTCTCTTGCCTCTGTCCTTCCCTGTACACTGATGAAATGCATCACCATGGGCCTAGCGTAGGCTTACGGAGACAGTCCTGGGGGCAAATGTTGTCGATATCCCGGCTCTCCACAGCATCACAGTGGCCATCGGGGCAGGTCCTGATGCTGGGGGAGCAGGTAGAGAAGTTCCTGGTGATTCCTGTGATGGAACACATAGCAGGCTGTCACCCCACATGGGCATATCCTATCACGGTCTAACTCTGTCACAGTCCCCTGACTAACCCTGCCACCTCTCTAGGAAGACAGAGGAACACAGAGTGAGAACTACATACACGTCAGGTATCAACTGAGGAATGATGGGACAGAGGGGTCTCCCAAGGACTGAAATACTGGCGAGTTCCAGGACTGCAGACAGCCTTCCTTTAAGGCAGAGACCTGTCAAAGCTATGCCAGTGGGAGCCTTATAGTGCTAGGCACACTCACAGTGAGGCAGGTAACACCACCTGGCTGGGACCTTCTGGAAGAACCACTCTGTCCCCTGTATATCCCAGCTTTGATCTAGACCCTTCTGATCCCAGAGTGAATCCAACTAAGGAACTTCCAGTTTCAAGGTGGCAAAGTCTTTTGTGACCCCATACCCTGCCTTCTCTGTTGGCACTGGTTCCATACAAGGGACAAGGCTCAGAAGACAAGGGTTGGGGAAGTTCATTGCAGGGACTGGCCGACCCTGTAGGAACCCTTATCAAGCGGCCATCCTCACTCCTGGTGACAGCCAGTACAGACCCTCCCACCCTCCCCCAGCTCTCAGGCCTACCTTTGCCATCTCCCTGACGCCACTCGCATCTGCCCGTGGGAGAGCCTAGACCACCACACTCCTCACAGTCAGGCCGTCTCTTGTTGCCTGCACAGGATTTGGGGCAGTCCTCTTCTTCAGCAATGTCTGGGAGTGACAGACAAGCCAAGGTCACAGGGGCTGATGTGGGCCCAGTCTCTAGACCTCCCCCATGGACAGAGTGTAGCAGTTCCACACTGCCTCTGTAGTGAGGCTCCATGGGTTCCGGAGTAAATAGAGTGTCAGATGAATGGGGCTGGGGCGCCAGAGCCAGAGGCAGGTACTTGTTATTCTCCGGTCTGAGTAGATAAGGGCAGGAAGGATGTGAGGGTGACCAGGCTTAGCAAAGGACACACAGGATGACTGGTTACCCCAGAGTTTCAGAGAAACTACAAACACCGGCTCTCTGTGATCGTCCCCAATGCCCCACCCTCCATGGAGCACTCACATGTCCCCTCCACTGTGATGAGCAGTGAAGCCTGGGCCTGCTGGCGGGTCTGCTTGTCGGTGGCTACTACCGTGTACTGATGCTCGGCACATTCAGGTCGCTGCAGGGCCTCAGTGTCATTTACAAAGAGGGTCCCCGAGGTGTCCTCAGCCGAGGTGACCACGCCTAGAACGCTGCAGTTGGTGCTGGAGGGCTGTAGCTTATACTGGACGGAGATGCCACTGAACTCCTGGCAGTTTTCCACGCAAACTTTCCCAATCTGGGGGAGAGGGGGGTGGCACCAGTACCCCTTAGCCAGTAGCTGGAGAGGTTCTTGGGTAGACCGAGTTCCAGGATGGTCCCCAACTTAGCGACCTTCTTCAATGTGCAGTATTCTACATCCTCAGAAGCTACAGGCCCACCTACCTGGCCAGCTTTCTGCTTATGGACACCGACTAACTCACCAGACACCCATATCACTGGGAATCAGATAAGAGGGTCACGATCCTTGTCTGGTTCTCCCAACTGGTAGAGCACTGCTCCCTAGTCACGTGACTGCAATGCTTGTCACTGTCCCACTTGAGGTCAAAAGGCCTCTTTAGGGATTCTGGAAAGAGACCCCTTTCTGAGGATGCCTGGCTCTGGAGCCAGCCACTGAGCCTTTACCTCTTAGCCACTCCAGTGAGCCATGGTTGCTCGGAGATGCAGCACTGGTTCTGGATGTGGGGCCCTATCTACAAGTGCAGAACAGGCCCACAACAGACCAGTGTCGTAAGGCCAGGAGCAGGGGCAGATGCCCTCCAAGCCACACTTACACCGTAACAAACCAGCCTCCTGGTCGATTCAGTTTCCCCTATGAAGAATGTTCACTTCCATCTTCTCAGACAGTCCTTAAAACCATCCAAGGTCCCTGGCCTCAATGGGGTTTTAAAAACGATGGAGACAGTAAGTCAAGTCACAAGGACAATGCCTAGGGCTCCGGAGTCTGTTAAACGTAGGTGGATCTTCCTCCAACTGATGCCTCTAACTCCTCCTCAGGCCCCGAGATTTGTCATCCCCACCCCTAACCTGATGTTAACAATCTGAAGAACGGGCCAAGGGATGCATCTCTACAGGTGAGTCCCTTGTGTGCCGGTGACAAGAGCAAGTCTGGAGCTGACTGTAGGAATTTGGAAGACTGGGGGACAACTGGAGATGGTCCTAAGCACACGCTGAAGACAACTCAACCTGCTGCAGTTGGTTAAGCCATACACACTCGAACTGCAAAGAAACCCAGAGTGTGCTTGAGAAAAACCAAGCTAGGACATAAATGCTTGTCACTGGTGGCTATGGGCAGAGAGGGACAAACCCACCTCCTTCCCCATCTTCCTTAAAGAACATTCATGGCTTATTTTCCACTCTTTTAGTTTTTGTTTATTTTAGGGGTGCTCAGGATAGAACCTTGTATGTGCTAGGAAAGCTCTATACCACTGAATCGTGGCCCTGGTCTTTTACTTTCCCATGTCAATTATTAATTTTCCAAAGACAAATACAAACATCGCATTGTAATTGCTCTAGCACATAAACTTATAAAAGAAAACGTGACCTTTGC